>CAXKVI010000003.1:2478323-2623323 GCA_964058755.1 Campiglossa producta | reverse complement strand
TAATTCAAGAAAGCACAAATGACGACTAAGTTAAGTGCGGCAGTAACTAGCTCCAAATCAGCGCGGCGCCCTGTGACTAAATGCGCGCAGAACGAACGCCAAGGACGCGTTGGCTATTCTTTCAAGTATATTTTACAATTATTACATTTGAAATGCGCATGCACAGTTGGTTATGCGTCGCAGCAATGTTGGTGGCAATATGTTGCTGAGATTGGCAATCATTTTTTGATTGACTGCTCCTGTTTAAGTTGCTACTGGGACTGTCAACAACAGCGCGCCGCTGTGTACTTTATCTGTCGTCGATCGAATGAATTGAACACTTACATTCAGAGCAGTATCGAAGCATAATCCACACTTGAACACTTTGATTGTTTGCGTAATATTTTTGCTACCCTGCCGCGTTACTCGTCCGCGCTCAAAACACTGTCATTCATTCACTCATGCATCAATCGAATGCGCCGAACTGCGCCACTGCCGCCTTCGCGCCGCGCAGCCCTTTCTATAGTGTAGCGCGCACTCTTGTAAGGCACTAGCGCATTCCCCGTTCAAACCGCGCAATGTCCGCCCACCCCGCTAAAAGCCTCGCTCGTAGCATATACACAATCAGGTAGCAATTTTATTTTATTTTTCGCATATTTATTGTCATTATTGATATGTGTACAATTGAGTGGCAGGTTGAAAATTGTGATTTGCGAGCGCGTCGCTATACTCAATTGCTAAAACTGCATACAGGCCGCGCGTTTAATAAAAAGCACATCGAAAGCGTCGACCGTACGTGAACGAGCGCGCCTCTCATTGTCAAAGTTGCCATAAATATCATCTTTTTCGAAAACGTCCAGCTGTGCGCTGCGGTGGTGGTGGCTGTGATGTCGCAGGCGGTTCAGTGTTGAATGTGCGCTTAAAATATTGTCAACGCGACTGCAGCGGGGCCAGCTACTTAACGTGCGCGCTACTGTTTTGGGTTGCACTTTTTCAATTAGTTGTTTATTAAGCGCAGCTCATTGCAGTTGTTGCTGTTGCTGGTTTCTGTGTGTGATTAATTAAATGGCAAAATACTGGACATGATTTACAATGATGAATTTATTTATTTATATGAGCGCTACGCTACCGTTAGCTGTCAATATGTACAATAAGCGCGCAGGGTATGCGCGGACCGCTTATATGTTAAAATATTTGTTTGTATAATATTCCACGCTGCAAGGTTTCTTTTTGATGAATTGTTTAAAGATAAGCGGCGCGTTTGATGCGAAAATGTCACACAAATCGTCCAACTAACTTGCATTGCATTGTTGGCGGTGTTTGTTGTTGCAGCACTGCTGCTACTGTAGTGTTGCAACTATATTTTTGTAGTTTTTTTGCTTTTTATTCGTTTGACTTATTTCACTGATCATTTTTGGCATGTGCCGCGACCTCATAACCTAGTTCATTTATGGAATTTCAATTTATTCGCTTTAGTTTATGATATTCTGAAAATAAACTCATAAATAAAACGAGATTTGGTTCAGTGAGAAGTGATAAGTGTACCGTATTTCACTTTAACCCAGAGGCGGATCCACGGGTGGGGGTTTTCTGGTTCAACTCCACCTCTCCCTTCGGGGGAATCCACGGGGGGAGGGTTTGTCAGTTTCAAAAATCATATTTTTCACAGTAATTTTTTCATACGCATTTATCCTTGGAACTTGACAAGTACAATTTGGTTCAAGAATTAAAATTATATCAGTTATTTTATTTAATGTTACAAACAGGGACAAATTCACGTAGGAGATTTTCAGGTGCAAACCCTTAAATCATACAAAATATATAGTAAAAATTTAAAAAAAATCAAAAACAGTGAAAAATACGCGAAAAGTACTGTAAAAATATAGTAAAAATTACAAAAAAAATATTGTAAGCCACGCGAAAAAAATAAAGTAAAAAATACGCATAAAATAGTGTAAAAAATTACTCAAAAATTATTAAAAATTACGTAAAAATTATAGTAAAAATTAAGCAAAAAACACAGACAAAATACGTGAAAATACAGTAAAAATATAGTAAAAATTACACAAAAATATAGTAAGTCACGCGAAAAAGCAAAGTAAAAACTACCAAAAAAATATACTAAAAATTAAACAAAAAAGATGTAAAATTTACACCAAAAATTTAGTAAAATTTACATTAAAAATATAGCAAAAAACACACAAAAATTTTGGTAAAACATACGTAAGAAATATAGTAAAAAAAAATTACACAAAAAATATAGTAAAAACAAACCAAAAAAATAGTAAAAATTAAACTAAAAAAATTCAAATTTACACAAAAAATTTAGTAAAATTTACATTAAAAATGTACCAAAAATTCCAAAAACATAATGGTAAAAAATACGTAAAAAATATAGTAAAAATTACACAAAAAAAAGTAGTAAAAAATTACCCAAAAATATAGTAAAAATTACACAAAAATATGGTAAAAATTACACAAAAATATGGTAAAAATCACGCAAAAATTACGGTAAAAGTTACGCAAAAAATATATGTATGAGATATATATTTTTTTGAAAAACAAATAAAAGGCCATCTTTAAAGTAACTGTGAATGAAAAACGTCCCCGAAAATAAAAAATCTTGAATTTTTTTGGAGGAGCGGGGAATTTTTATGTGCAACTCAATGACTGTTCTAAGGGAAAAACGTCTTTAAGCTCTCACTACCAGGTTGGGTGACGCAATGGAGTTTTAAAACAACCCACAATACCTTCGACCAACTGAGCATGGACTCCCAGCACAAGATATCTACATAGATTAATTGATTAATTTCGAACAAATAACATAAAAGCTAGTGACATTTCTGTTGGATTATTACAACAGCTTTTTTACAGATCTTAAGACAGCATTAACATATCCCCAAATCTAAACCAACCAGCCTTTTAAAAGTATTCGCTGCTACAAATCATTGCAGGGGAAACAATTTTAGAGATTCTTATTTTTCTTCTTATATGTATGTAATACAAGTAAGTTCAACATAAATGTGGTTTCATTCGATTACCACACCTTCCTATACCGGAGCCAGGGCCTCTTGCGTAGGACAGGCAATATTGCGGTTGAGTTGGAAATACATTTGTTTATGCTAAAATCATCCAATTAGTAAGATGGTTATTTTTTGTGTATTTCACTGATGTAGTGCGACTGATATTGTTGGTGGACGTAGCCAGAAAGAAGTAAGAAGACAACAATAAAAGAAGCTGCAGTTGTTGGAGCAGTCTCACCATGCAAGTATAAAGCATCAGCGCCCTAACTTGTGGTGAGCGCGTCTAGTAGACGCCTATGAAATGGATGAATTGGATATGCAAAGTACTGGAAAGTCAGGGCAAGGCAAAGCGCATGTGGCCACGAAGGGACGCGCCACTCTGTGATGTGTAGTTGTGCGCTGTTGGGTGTGGGTTTGCTCCAATTGTGGTGCGCTTTAGCAGTCAGCAGGACAATCAGCCAATCGACCATGTATTTATGCATTCAAAACAATAACAATTGTAATGAATTTTGAATGTCGTTAAGGATGCTAAACAGCAGTGAGTTAGAAACAGGAAAAAATAAATACTCTACGTATATAATAGGGCTGATACATTAGCGCAAATCCGGAATTAACTCCGTTTTTGGGAATTAGTTTGACCATAATCTTCATTATAAATTCCGAAAAATTAAGAAGATTTGAACAGATATAAGTGCGCAACACTCTTCAGATAAATAAACCAAAACAGCAAGAAACACAACCAAAGGTAAGAAATTAAGGTTATCGGCGACATCTAGCGCCGGTAAACAAACAAAAACAGCAAGAAACACAACTAACTTAAAAAATTAAGAGTATCAACCTCTAGATGTCGCCAGCAATTCAACAATTATTGGCGACATCTAGCTTTAAACCGCAAGAAATGGCGGATTGGACGCTAGATGGCGCCGAGATGGTGGAACGTTAATGTTCAATGTTGTGTGTATCAGGGTAAAATTTAAATCTGATATATTGGAGATAATCTCCGTGTATGTATCCATAGCATAAGTTTGTATGTATGCGGATTTAAAGTAGCCATATCCTCCTAAATACTGCAAGGCTAAGAAATTATTGTATTGCTTGCCCCTTGGATGAGACTCGTTTTTGTTTGGTTGTACGTTGATATGTATCAATAAACTTACTCACATTTGTTTTGCATATTTGTTCAGAGATTACGCGATATGAATATGGTTCCCACCATCACCACAACTGCAAGCATATCCCTTAATAGCCTCAGAGATGTATGAACACGTCAAGAATTTTAGTGCGACAGAGAACAGTTTCATGTGGAACATTTTCGTTATAATCTAAATGGAGACAAAAAGAAGAATTGTCTGATTTTTTTGCGATTAAATGGTGGCCGCTACTCTCTAAAATTCTGACTTACTTATTCATACTTTTACGGGCAGGAATTAGTTGCGATTTGTAGGCACTCAACTGATACATACATAAATGTAAATGTGTGAAAGATATTGGAAGTTCAAAAAAATCATACAATATAAAAAAGAAAGAAATAGAAATCTTCCGGTAAGGCCAGTTCATTCCCACGCCTCATTTTCCAAATATTCAACTAATAAGAATAAGACATAAGTTACCCTAAGACAGGCGGCTTAGTAATTACCTATGCTATCGAGTAGAAATCCTTCTCGATGCAAAAAAAAGCTTATCTAGTAAGATAACATAAATATATTTATTCACGTAAATTTTCCCTGAAATATTCGCCGATTATTTTCATATTATATATATGTATGTTTGTATGTACAACAATCAACTGACTGTGATTATCTCATCAACCAATCAAATGCTAACTGTTTAAATTTCAGCTTAGCGCGATCTCCTGAGCCATGTGATGGAAGATCACGTTTCTGACAGCCCTGAGAGTGGATCATCATCACATCATAGCAAAAAATAAAATGCATAAAAGGCAGTTAAGTTTTGCAAAAGTTCAAGTTATACCTAAACCAACAACAACAACTTCAACCACCAATTTCAAGTTATAACACCAATAACTTTAACATAAAATTACTCAACAGAAGATCACTCCAACGCCTTCAAAAAGGAGTTTGTACCTTGTGTATGGCTCGTTTGTTCTTCCTCTGGCACGTCACTGCGCCGCACTTGATTTGTCATTATTACTGTCACTGGGCACTCGCTCGTGAGTTTCAACAGCGAAACATGAAAATTATAATGAAGGGGTACATACTACTAAGTGTTTTTGTGTGAATATTATTTTTTTTTTTTTTTTTTTCATTTTTGAAGCATAACTGCTGCAGCCATTATTGTGATGGTACTTGAACATTTACTATATGTATTAGTCTTCTTTGCTCTTTCCCTCTTTTTCCTACAGCCTTAATCAGTAAGCGTAGCCAACTTTCGTAGGTGAATTTTTGGTGCACCTAAGTAAATGTTTAAGTAAACACCAGCGCAAGCACCACCTCCATCTAAAAGCATACAGTAGTGCCTGGATGAAGTGATCGCTATTTATTTATTCAGTGGATGAAATTCAACCACAAGAGCTCCAAATTTTTAACATTCATTCTCATTAACTTTTTATTATATTTTATTTTGTTTTGTTATGTTTTTTTATTTTATATTTATTTTATTTTATTTTATTTTATTTTATTTTATTTTATTATATTTTATTTTATTTTATTTTATTTTATTTTATTTTATTTTATTTTATTTTATTTTATTTTATTTTATTTTATTTTATTTTTTTTTATTTTATTTTATTTTATTTTATTTTTTTTTTATTTTTTTTATTTTATTTTATTTTATTTTATTTTATTTTTTTTTTTATTTTTTTTATATTATTTTATCTGGTTTGAGTTGATTAAAATTTTTATTTTTGAGTTTAGTATACCTAGTCATGCCTGTATATGCATATAAGCACAGCAACAAAAAATTAACTGCCCCCAAAGCAAGTCGTGAGTCTATACGGAAGACAATGCCATACAAAACGCACAGAGTACTTGGCGCATATTCAAAACAGACTAATTTTCCATCCATTTTTAACAAAAGGTAGGAAATAAAAGTGGAAAAAATTATACATAATAAGTTGTGCATAACAAAAGCTACAAACATACAAATGCACATACATTTCTATACGTAAATAAATGCTTGAATAATGCCCGACTCACAAAACCATTTTTAATATGAACCAAAACTTGACGTTTAAATTATGGGAACAAGACAATTTCCTTTTGAGGGCATATGTTTCTCTTCACTTAATTCGTTTTGCCGACGAAAAGAACCTATTGTCGTTTTTGTTCTTGTGAGTAGGTGAGCTGGTATGTAAAATAGTAAAAAAAAAAATAAACCGGTGTATTGTGCAACAGACCGTTTGTTGATAGTACAAGCTTCAACGGTGTAAACTGCAATGGCGGTCATAGTGTGAAATTGAGCCGCTTGGTGGCGCTTCAATTTGCTCTTTACTGCGGTATGCTCCATTTTAAGTTGTTGGTAATCTACGGTATGTGTTCCTCAAGATTTTCATAATCAAATTTCTTTATTGAGAAAATATGGTCCTAGAATGTCTCAGAATGAGTTTCAAGAACGTCATACTATATCAATAAAAATTCAATACATTTTAGCTGAGATAGGGCGTTATAGAAACAAATTCTGATACAGGGCGTGTTTGAAACAAATTTTGGAATAGAGCATTATTGAAAAAAATCTGATATAGAGAAATTTTACAAAAATATTTCGAAATAGCGGCTAATTTACACGGGTCGATTTTCTAGTAGATTTTTTGTCGTTCCACTCTATAAAAAGCAATTTTATCTATCTACACCTTAATTTGAAGGTGAAAAGCAGTGGAAACACAAAAATCGACCAGAAAATCAACCCGTATAAATCAGTCGAAATAAGTCCAATAAAACTGCTACCACAAAATATCAAAAATGTGAAAAGCGAATATAGCCTTGGGACAGATTCATTTTCACATGATCTCACGATCCTGCTTGCGATAAATTCATAAGTATGTAAATCTAGCCTTAAATTAAAAGTACAGAGCTTGAGCATTAAATGGTAGATATAAATACCGAATATCTTGTTGGAAATGATTGCAATATCGATGAACACGATATATTGTATAACTACCGTAATAAGTGCCAGATAATTAGGTACATACGTGGAAATTGAAAAATGGAATAAAAAAGCATTAAAAGGGTAAATAAAAATGCATTTAATTAAAAAACACTGAAAATAAAAATTTAACTACAACACATGCCGATATACATATGTAAGAATATGTGAGTACATATAGTGAATGTAACTTAAAAATGTAAGTATGTCGAGTTGCATATGCTAGACCAGGAGTATACATATGTACATAGGTAACTATGAATGTATTCAGCAGAGTATTAATAACGGCTGTCAGATAATTAAATTATTTAAAAACCCCTCCCACTTTTCAATGCTTTGTAGCTGCCGGCCACTACTGAGCATCGTGTCATTGATTGGGCATTGACTGACAGCCATAATAATCCACCCACGCAAATGCAAAACACATGCAACATTCATACACACTTATTTAAACTTATCTATTTGTTTGTGAGTCAACTCTGGCATCTATCAGCAAAATTATAGACTTTTAATAATTGCAATGCTTTAAACTTTTTAATCGCTCTTAAGTTTATTCATTTGCCATATTATAATTTTTTGTTTTTTTTTTTTGCAGCGGATAATTTTTTACTGATTTTTTGTTTATTTTGTTTCGCCATGTTTTCATAGTTGCAACCCACTCAATTATCATAAAATCAACATGACTGTGATTATCGCGTGATGACGCTGTGGCGAATCAAAAAAAAAAATCGAAAAAAGTACGTGTTTAAAGCACAAAAATAAAGTAGGAATTAAAAAATTAATATTACAGAAATACTACGAGAAAAAATGGAGATTTAAATATGGCGAACACTTACTGACAAAAAATAGTTATTAAATTATATGTCTAGGCTGGGTGGATCTAGGCAGAAATATACAAATATGTATTTTTTATTTTGTAAAAAAAAACTAAAAAAAAAAAAAAAATAAAATAAAATAAAATTAAATTAAATTAAAGAAAAAAAAAAACAAAAAAAACTAAAGTTAAACAAAATAAAAAAAATAGAAACAAAAAAAATAAAACAAAATAAAGTAAAACAAAATAAAAAAAAAAAATAAATAAAAACAAAAAAAAAATAAATAAAATAAAATAAAAACAAAAAATAAAATAAAACAAAATAAAATAAAATAAAGTAAAACAAAAAAAAAATAAATAAATAAAATAAAAATAAAAAATAAATAAAATAAAATAAAACAAAATAAAATGAAATAAAAAAAATTAAAAAAAGATAAAAAAAAAGAAATAAGAAATAAAGTACCTACCTAAAACAAAATAAAAAAATAAAATAAATAAAAAATAAAATAAAATGAAAACAAATTAAATTTAAAAATAATTAAAAAAAATAAAATCAAATAATATATAAAAAATAAAATAAAATAAAATAAATCAAAATAAAATAAAATAAAATAATATAAAAAATAAAATTTATTTAAATTTAACAAAACAAAATAAAAAAACAGATAAAAACAGAATGAAATAAAACTACTTTCCAGCAAGGCTTTTTAATTTAATTTTTATTAAATTAACTTTAACACATTTCCCTTATGGGCCTTTATATTTATTCAATTTCGTATGACTTTATGAGTATAAGCTTAATACGGATCCACATTTTGACACATGTTTTGGTTGTCTGTGTATGCATCATATGCATTATAACAAATGGTTGTGTGTTATTTCATTAATTAAAATCGCTTTCAGTGCGCATTACAGATTATGATATAAAAATAAATTCGAGTGATGAATGGAATTTTGTAAAGGATTTCACTACCTTTTTTTAACCAATTTGTATTTTTTGTGTTCTTTTTTTTTTGCTGTATTTTTTTTTCCATACGCAAGCATATATGCTGACTGTTTTTTTCTTCATTTGGACTTTCATTCATTTTAATATGTGGTTTTGCTTTTTGCGTTAAAAATTTTAATTGGTATTTGTTTTTAATCTGTCAATCAATTAAAATGCATGTAGTTGAGATTTATCTGATGATGCATTACATAGCTGCATATTCAACAACAGCAACAACAAACAGACATGCATATTTGCATAACTCTGTTTGTGTAGGGTGAGAAGATTGAATTAAAAAAAATATAGTCAGTAATAAGTAAAACAGAGGATCAAGTCAAGTTTAAAGAAGGAGTATGGAAGTGCATAGAGTATGGAATTCAATTTTGTATATTGAAGTCGAAATCAAAATGATTAAAATATTAAAATAAAAATTGAAATTATATAAAATTTACAACTCGCACAACGATGGTTAGGATAAGTTCTTTTGAAGTTGTCAGCCTCATTATTTGATATATACTGGAATGTTAAAGCTCTATGCACGTTAGAATGTGACATTTGAATTAACTACAAATGTAGCTCAAAACCACCCACTGTGCACTGTTTTTTTTATTAGTTAATGCCGTTCTATCAAAACAATCTCAAAAATGGCGTTTTGCCGTTAGAAAATGGAAAATTTTACGCCATTGCTTTGCCCACCATTTAAATCAAATGGCTATCTCCCCTTCCAATTTACTATTATTAATGAAGTTGTATGTGTAAACTTGGTTTATGCTATCTACCTTAGTTTTCATGAATTTTCATGGAGTATTTATTAATATCAACCCACTTTTGACTGCTTTAACACTTTGTTCTTGCCACCATTTACTTTTTATTGTTGTTTTTGCATGTTTGCTGGCCTGAAATAAGTTAGTTATTTTGTAGAAACTTGGATAATATAATCATATAATTATGTAAATTAGAGCCAAATGCAGTGAGCACGGAATTAAGACTACATACATACGTAAGATAGTACATAAATACATTTAACATAGGTATATACCAACTTGACATATGTACCTTTAACTACGTGTTGGTAAACTCCGCAGTAAAAGAAAAAAACTAGTCAGAAGAAAGTCTTATTTTTTCCCAGGCAGGAAAGGAAGGGAAAGGAAAGGAAAAGAAAGAAAAGGAAAAGAAAAAAGGAAAAGTAATGGCAGGGAATGAAGGCAAAGGATAGGAATAGGAAGGAAAGGAAAGGAAGGAAACGGAAAGGAAAGGAAGGGAAAGGGAAGGAAAGGATAGGAAAGGAAAGGAAAGGAAGGGAAAGGGAAGGAAAGGAAAGGAAAGGAAAGGAAAGGAAAGGAAAGGAAAGGAAAGGAAAGGAAAGGAAAGGAAAGGAAAGGAAAAGAAAGGAAAGGAAAGGAAAGGAAAGCAAAGGAAAGGAAAGGAAAGGAAAGGAAAGGAATGGAAAGGAAAGGAAAGGAAAGAAAAGGAAAGAAAAGGAAAGAAAAGGAAAGGAAAAGAAAGTAAAGGAAAAGGGGAAAAAAATAAACGGCAAGAAAGGAAATTTGAGTAAAGGAAAGGGAAGACAAATGAAAGGAATGGAAAGGAAAGAAAACTTAAGAAGAGGAAAGAAAAGAAGGAAAGAAGAGGAAAGGGGAGGAAAGAAACGAAAAGAAAAGGGAATTAGAGGAAAGGAAAGTAACGAAAAAGCAGAAGAAATTGAAAAAGGTGAAGAAAAGAACACCTTAGAAAAAAGTAAATTAAAAAATTATATGAGTTAAAAAAAAAATAAAAATAAAAATAACAAGTAAGGAAAGCTGTCTTCGGCTGTGCCGAAGGCTAAATACCTTTCATGAATAAGCGTCACGATTTTCAGTGTTTGATCCCCAGTACAGCCTGTGTGAATTTAACTTTAGCTCATACCGAAATTATCGGAGCTACGGATTATATGGGGACGATGTGTTCTATTAGTCCAATCTCATTGATTTTTAACATCGACATTCCACATTCTAAAATAGCAATATTTACGAAATTTCACGTTCCTACCGATATAATTACAGGAGTTATCTACCAAAATCCGTTTATCGGAACAATCGATTGTATGGGGGCTATGTGAAATATTTATCCCATTTCAATGATTTTCAACATCGATATTTTACATATAAAAATAGCGACGCTTCCAAAATTTCGCGTTCCTATGTGTTTAACTACAGGACTTATAGCCCAAAATCCGCTTATCGGAATAATCGATTGTATGGGAGCTATGTGAAATATTTATGCCATCTCAATGATTTTCAACATCGATATTTCGCATATAAAAATAGCGATACTTCCAAAATTTTACGTTCCTACCTATATAATTACAGGAGTTATCTACCAAAATCCGTTTATCGGAACAATCGATTGTATGGGGGCTATGTGAAATATTTATCCCATCTCTATGATTTTCAACATCGATATTTCACATATAAAAATAGCAATACGTCCAAAATTTCACGTTCCTACGTGTTTAATTACAGGAGTTATAGCCCAAAATCCGTTTATCGGAATAATCGATTGTATGGGAGCTATGTGAAATATTTATCCCATCTCTATGAGTTTCAACATCGATATTTCACATATAAAAATAGCAATACGTCCAAAATTTCACGTTCCTACGTATTTAATTACAGGAGTTATAGCCCAAAATCCGTTTATCGGAATAATCGATTGTATGGGAGCTATGTGAAATATTTATCCCATCTCTATGATTTTCAGCATCGATATTTCACATATAAAAATAGCAACACTAATAAAATTTCACGTTCCTTCGTGTTTAATTACAGGAGTTATAGCCCAAAATCCGTTTATCGGAATAATCGGTTGTATGGGAGCTATATGTTATATTGGTCCGATCTTGCTGGTTCCGACAAATGATTCCTATATTGGAAAATGGTGGCCGCATACCAAATTTCAGCCAAAAATCTCAAAAACTGAGGGACTAGTTTGCGTTCAAACAGACAGACAGACAGACGGACAGACGGACAGACGGACAGACGGACATGGCTAAATCAACTCATCTCGTCATCCTGATCATTTCGGTATACTTATTGATGGGTCTATCTCTTCTTCTTCTCATATTTACAAACATCGGACCAAAGTTATAATACCATTTCATGTTCATGAAAGGTATAAAAATTGAGACTGCGGTACTTAATAGTGTAGAAAGCAAAAGGAACAAGGAAGAAGAATGAAAGAAAGGAAAAATATATTGACAAGTAAAGGAAAAATAGTGAAATCAAAGGAAAGAGACTTCGAGATACGTAGTTAATTAGAATAAGGTTCTGTGATTGGATTTCAACCACTGGGCAAATTCTAGTTCTTTTTAATTGACCATTTGAAAATGTTGTTTACCTTTTACGATATCCAACAAACTAAGAAATATTCCATAAGCGTTCAGCAGAATCAATCCGTCAGTACGTCGAAATAACTCACAGCAAAGTAGACTGCGGGTGTTTGTATGCTTAACGACAGATACGACTTATACGTCAAAATAGAATTTGTTCTAAAATTGACGTACGTCACGCAACTGACGTATTGGCGGACTTATTCTGTTTCGCGCTATAGTTCTTGATTATAGTAGCATTTTTTTACGAACTGTGATGAGCGGTACGCTCTAATGTTGATTCTCAGTCAGTTCCTACCAGTTTGCGCATTTAAGCACTGCTGATAAGATCGGTTCGCTTAAAATGAAACAAGTTTAAATTTATTTCTAATATTTCAACTTTTGCTTTTATTGATCGAATTCGCATGAAAAGAATGAAATTAATAAATGCCAACTTGAACGATTTCTTGCCACCAGAAGACACTAACTAGTAAATTATGAATATCGCTTTGAAGTAAAGGCAAAAACAAAAACAAGCAAGGAAAAAATATCAATAAATTAATTTAGAAGCAACCGCATAATGGAATAACACAAACTTGTATGTGGCGATGACACAAAACCAAATAAGAGCTTACTTAAAAGCCCGCTTCACGCTTTCGCATATCGTAAATTGTCACGCAACTCGTGGGAAAAATTTTATTCAAATTTGAGATACTAACTTGAAATATATTTTTTGCAAATCAATTTTTGCATTGAATGCAAACATGTGTATATAAGTTTACCAATTTTTTTTTCTTCATATGGTGACTTTGTGCAAAATTTTTGCGAATAATTTTTGTATTTTTTTTTTTTTTTGGGAAATTTGCGCAAAACGTTTCTCATGGATTTTGAAGCTCATTTATCACCATCGCTTTGAATATAAGAGATTAATTTATTGAATATGGCAGTAACAATTGATAACAGCTGGGACCTGTGATATTGTTGGCTGACTCAGCTAGACCACTAATGAACTGAGTTGATTCAATTCTTCTTTATAGAGACGTTTAGGTGTATGAATTATTTATAAATTTTTTTGGATTTGCATAGCGGTGGATAGTTTAATATATAAATGCCTTGTACCTTGTCAGTTATATCTGAAATGAGTACTAACACAAACAAAAAAGAAAAAAATCTCAACACCCAGGCAGAAAACAACTTTTAAAAATCTAGGGAACGTTTATTACTTTATTTTATTAAAATTTAATTTTTTTTTTTTCTTTTTTTTTATTAATTTTTTATCTGATTTTTCATTTTATTTTATTGCATTGTATTCTATTTTATTTTATTTATTTATTTTTTTTTTGTTTTTTTATTATTTTTTTTTATTTTTTTTTTTTATTTTTTTTTTTGTTTTCTTATCTGATTTTTTATTTTATTTTATTTTATTTTTTTTTGTTCTATTTGATTTACATTTATTTTCTCATTTTTCACTTAATTTACTTTCCTTGAATTTTTTATTTTACTATCTATGATTTATTAAATATTATTATTTTTTTTATACATTTTTTTTTATATTTTTTTTTTATATTATACATTTTTTTATCTGGAAACACAAGCAAATGTAAAGGACCGTCAGACCTCACCAAAAAGCGATGAGTATTTTTGTAGTTAAAGAGGAAACCTTCTGCAAGGATATAAAACCTAAACTTTAATTATGTCTTTTAAGCGTCTTAAAGAAAGGAACCTGCCTACGATATCATCAGCCAAAGCCAGCTCAACATCTACTTAAATATATATTTTTCCCCAATTAAACAAAAACTACTTCATTTAATAAAATGGAATACAATTTTAATGAACTCAAACGTAGACAGCGGACAACAAAAGCGATCCCTCATAGAATGTTTGTTAATAAAATATTGCAATACCTTAACAAATTTATGTTAGTTTGCATGTGTGTAGTATATCCACCTATTGAGTGTTTGCCCCTCGATATTTCTTAGCGCATACAATCTCTCGTTGATCACAACTCAGTTGACATGCAAATATCGATCGCGATCAACAGGTTGACCAAGTGCAGGTCAGACAACTGAAGCTGCCGTGCAAAGGCACAAAATAAGTGAGCAGCAGACACGCATGCGCAGATCTCGCCTCTCATCCTATCCTCGAATTTGCGTATGTGTATGATTTGTTTTTTATTTTTATTATTATTTTTTCTGTGTCTTCGCTTATTTATTGATATTGTACAATAAAATTTTGCATGTTTGCTTCCAATTTAAATAAAATTCGACAACTCTAAATCACTACATTTTGACATTGTGAAATGGACGCGTGAAACATCGGTCTACTTATTACTCGCTACTGGCATTTGCCGGACACAGCGTCTTTCATGCCAAGAGCAGCTGGTACCTACATAGCATTTTAAAATCTGACTATGGAGCATTTATTATAAGGGTTCATCTACCTATCTTTATGCACAATCTGATTTTGTAGTTTTGATTATTTATTTATTTTGTTTTATTTTATGTATTTGGGAATTGTTTGATTGGCAGTTTAAATTTTAATCAAGTATATATATTTTCTCGGGATAGCGTTTATTTTATTTTGATTTTGTTTTATTTTTATTTGTAGTTTTTTTTGTTGTTTTATTTTATTTTGTTTTATTTTAATTTATTTTATTTTATTATTTCTTTTTTATTTTTTTTTTTTTGTAAAGGCCGGAAATACCTTACCCGTAAATCACCTTTAACATTTTATTTATAAATTTTATGTTGCATAATTTTAGGCGTGGTTTTTTATTCTTTTATTATTAGAGTTCGAGAAGTATGTCAAAATCAAACGCCTAAAATTATGCTAACATAATTGCGACAGTTTACCAAAGTTTTTTTTAGTTAATTTGCAGTTTTTTCAGGCACTTAATTTTACCTACATATTTTTCCAATCCCTATTTATTATATTTTTTTTTTTTTTTTTTTTTTTGTTTTATTTTTTTTTGTTTTATTTTTTTTTATTTTTTTTTTTTTTAATTAAAATTAGTTAGTTATTGCAATTTTCAATAAATTATTTCTATTTTCTATCGTAGGCTTAATATCTCTATTCAAGATAATTTATTGTTTTATTTTAGTGTATCTTATGCACTTGACTTAGCTAAATGTAAATAAAAATTGTGGATTAGCATAAAAATGCATTAGGCGTACAAAGTGAATTCCACGAAATTAATGAGGCATCACACCTTTACAATTCAATTTTCTATTTTATTTTTCTCTAATGAAAAGGTGTTAAAAAGACAAACAAACCATAAAACGGTGATAAACGATGCAAAACAATGCGCTTAGTAGAATGGATCTAATGCAAGCCCTAAAACGACTAACCAAAAATACTATACGCATTTAAATGAGAACTCGAGCGAAGCGAAGGCTGGACAAAGAACAACGTTGGCCCGCAGCAGGATATGCACAGCAGTCACACTTTTTCAAAGTCAATGAATTGAATGCGCAGGCGTAAAGCCAAAAGCAATATCCCTTATAACTCACACTCTATCAAATGAAACAGGTGTTAATAACAGTCGGTTGATGTAGTGATAGTGTGAGGGCATAAACCTGGCTTACATGCAAACAGAAGGATCAAACAGCAAAAACAACAACAACAACAGTACAGATGTACGTGAGCAATATTTGTAGCGGGTGTAAGTTTTTTTGAACTCCTTGTATTTTTTTATTTATTTATTTTTTTTTTTTGGCTTACAATGTGCTTATCAAGTTGTCATACATTCAACTACAACAATTTATTGTTAAAAAATGTAACAACTAAACTCAATAAATGCAGCACCAACGGCTGAAGAAGGGCGTGTAAATTATAAATTAAAAGTATGCACCACGAAATAATGATAATCGAGTCAGCATGACACCGAAAAAAAAATTGAGCAAATGACTAAAGAAGTCAAAGTAGCCAATTACAACAATAACTAATGGTGTGGAATAATAACAACAGGAAGTAGCTTTTATAGGTATGTTGCACAAAAAAGAAATTGTATATTGTATGCCCTCCACGATACAAAATGTAGAATACAAAAATAAAAAAATTAAATTTAACAAAAGTAATTTAAAATAAAAAAATTAATAAAATAAAATAAAATAAAATAAAATAAAATAAAATAAAATAAAATAAAATAAAATAAAATAAAATAAAATAAAATAATAAATAAAATAAAATAAAATAAAATAAAATAAAATAAAATAAAACAATATGAAATAAAATAAAATAAAATAATGTAAAATAAAAAAAATAAAATAAAATAAAATAAAATAAAATAAAATAATAAATAAAATAAAATAAAATAAAATAAAATAAAATAAATTAAAACAATATGAAATAAAATAAAATAAAATAATGTAAAATAAAAAAAATAAAATAAAATAAAATAAAATAAAATAAAATAAAATAAAATAAAATAATAAATAAAATAAAATAAAATAAAATAAAACAATATGAAATAAAATAAAATAAAAAAAATAAAATAATAAATAAAATAAAATAAAATAAAATAAAATAAAATAAAATAAAATAAAATAAAATAAAATAAAATAAAATAAAATTAAAAAAATAAAATAAAATAAAATAAAATAAAATAAAATAAAATTAAAAAAATAAAATAAAATAAAATAAAATAAAATAAAATAAAATAAAATAAAATAAAATAGAATAAAATAAAAAAAAATAATAAAATAATAAAAAATAAAGTAAAATAAAATAAAATAAAATAAATTAAAAAAAAATAATAATAAAATTAAATAATACAACATAATATCAAATAAAATAAAATAATTAAAAGAAAAAACGAAATAAAATAATATTAAATTAAATAATAGAACATAATATCAAATAAAATAAAATTAAGATTATATTAAAAAAAAAACGAAAAAAAACCAATAAATTAATTGAAATAATATCTCCTACCAATTAAAAACTTCAAGGCGTAATGCCCAAAAAAAATTATGAAATTAGTCCAGCATCTTCTCCTATGAAGGGTATAGTATTAGATCACACCTTGTCTCACTATAAAAATACCCAATTAATTCAAAGGATAATACACTGCGCATATTAAGTTTACACATGCGCAGACACGCCACCGCTTTATTGGGCATGTCTTCTGGCGATACCTTGTTTGCTCGTCCTTACCTTTGCGTAACAAATGACATAACGTTGCCCTGGTTAAGTGGCGCATATAAACATGCATATTTATAAGTAAAATTAATTTGTATTTTCGTCTAAAAACCCAACACTTTCCCTACAGATAACACAAGATAAATAAGTGTAAATGGAACCAAAAGAAAGAAAAAAACAGAAGAAGCAGCCTGCATGAAATGAAAATTGCCCGCGGTGTCAACAATGCGTATCCTTTTGTAGTTATTATTTACTATTAGTCCTGCGTTGTATCCCCTTTCGTTTGCAGTATTCGTCCTTCTATCCGTATGTCCTTCGGCTTCATTTTGTTTATCATTTTTGTTTTTCTGTGCGCATGCTTACATCTTTAATATGCTCATTTCTCATTTGAAAATGTGCAAAACTGCAGTATTTAGCTTCTGGGCTTCTCTCGAGCGTTTTTGTTCTTGGTGCAGTCTGTTGCCATATTTTGCTGATCGTTTAAGGATATGCGCGTAAAAATGTGCGATCAACGCATTACATATCGAATGTGTCATGTTCACCAGTCAACAATGAATTATTTAGAATATTTAAGCGGAGCTTAAAAATGTTGTTGCTTGCAAATGATTTAGCGTTTTAGGCACTGTATTTATTATAAGCATGGTGCAACAGTTGCTCATCGCAGATCTTTATCAGCTTAAGCATAGAAGTCACACCTATTCGTTCTTGCTAACTTTACTTAATTCTATAACCGGTTTCAGAGATATACACATTTTTGTGTGAGCATACAAAATCGGCTATTAAAACCTATTTTTGGCCGATTGGTCGATTATCGATAAATATGTATGTATATCGAAATAAAACTCACTCAAAATAATAAATACACAATGAATGAATTTTTGATGATTGCTCAAAAGGGCGTTGCCATAATTTGTCAACACCCAAATATTTTATTGCCCCTCATTACAATATAATTGAGGATTTTTAATTCTTTTATTGCAGAAATAAAAAAACAATGCGCATGCTCAGCCAATGAGTTATTGTACAAAAAATGAGTTCGTTTCAAATGTGCTAACACCCAGACGCTTATACCCGTGTGGCTTGTAGGTGTATGGAGGTGGACGTATTAGCCGTGCGCACCATCCAATTCGATCAACCTCATTCGTAAAGGCATTTTTGGTTTGTGCGCGCGCGCGTTTAAGCCAATTTAGCTTATGTTTAATGTATTAAGTGGCCAACAACAACAACAACCACAAAAGCGCGCATACCTACGTACTTTTATACGTAAATGTAAGCGAGGAAATAAAAAATAAAAAAATTCTTAAACCCATTGTGTCACATATAAATCAGATCAATTTTTTACCAGCTCGCCAACGACTTATCAACAACAACAAAAAAAAAAGCAACAAACTTCTTGTCACATATTTCGTTCGCTGCCCATTATATATCTACCATACAAAGCTCTACATATGTCTGCATGTATGCGACATTATAGCCATTTAAGAAATGGTAAAAACGTAAAATTTTGACAACAATTTTCGGTTTTTTTCTCAGCTTACAAAGCTTTAGCTGAAATTAAAATTCAATGCACAAACTCACTCAAAAAAAAAGTTTCAAGTAAAGATTTGACTTTTGGTATGTAGTATTTATTGGCTTGGGATCCTCCGCCCAGACCATTAAAAAGTAATGTCATAAAAAATACATAACAAATGAAGACTGACGTAAAGCAACTTAAATATATAATAAAGAAAACGTTTTCTCGTCGCAAATACCCACATTTATTTTGGGCGACGTATGGTGTTGATCGTTGAAGTTCGTTTGTCTCGGCTACTTAAATTTGATGCGCGTTCGTCATTGAGTGTACAAAAATCACATATTTTCGTTGGTCATAAATAAATTTAACACGCTGATGAAACACAACCCACAAATTCACGCAGATCCGTTTCGTCTTTAGGCTGGACATTTGTTGGTGTTGGGAATATGGATATCCTCGCAATGGAGAGTTCATTGATTATGTAAACATGTGCGAATTTCTCGTATATCCCTTAAACGAGTCATTTGATTGAATAAATCAGGCAGTTGGTTCCCTTGGTCACACACAGCACAGATCCATATCCGGTAAAAAAAAACTTTCATAAACCTTCAAAAGTATTTTTGTTATTCATTTACCTAGAGTTCGGAAAATATGTCAAAATCAAACGCCTAAAATTATGCTAACATAACTGCCACAGTTTACACGGTTAAATAATTAGCCTAAATTTTAAACCCGTCTAAAGTTTAATCGATTTTTTAAACTTTTTTTTGAATATTTTAAACCTTCTAAATACCTACAAAGATTTTAATTTTTTTTTGGTTTCGATTTAAGATCTAAATGAAAAGGCAGTGTGGTTTTTATTTGTTTGAATGTAATTGAATTTTATCCACAAAAGCTTTACGTGCTGCATAGCTCAGCGGTAGAGCAGTCGGTTGTGACTCCTGAGCGTTTTCGTTCGAATTCTGCCAAGTGACACATTTTTTTAATTTTATTTTATTTTTAAAACTTTTCGGTTTAAAATTAAAACCTTTTCGGTCTACAATTTTGGGTTTGTTTTCATTTATTTTTGAAAGCTTTTTTTAAGATTGAATTCTTCTCACAACATTTATGTATGCGATGTAGCTCAGTGGGCGTGATGCGGGAGTCTTGGTTCGAATCCCAGCCAACCGACAAGAAAATTATTTTTTCTTTGAAAAAATTTTTAAAAAATTTTCTTGAAAACTGATCTACATTTAATTTGAAACCAAATTTGGATTTATATGTAGTCCCTAAAAGTTTAAAATTTAGGCTCAAATTTTTAACCGTGTACTCAATTTTTTTTTAATAAACTTACAAAGCTTTCTTCGGACGCTTGATTTTACATATTTTTCCGATCTCTACTGATAAGCAAGTTCAGGTCCCTAAAAATATGCAATTTTTGTAAGCTTTCTCAGTAAGGTGTTCGAAAAGCATATGCTTTTGTATGAAAACCGCATCATATCATTTTAAATCTTTAGTATTGCCTACTACTTTTAAACTCGCCTCCGACTTTACATATAAATATTACAGTGCATAATTTTAGGCGTTGGTTTTCTGCATATAATCCGAACTTTCATGATGTTTCATCATAATCATTACGCTTAAACGCTTAGGCGATTTTAGCCCCTGCGAATCAAAATGGGTACGCCAGAGAATCCCTTTTTCGAAATACTTCACTTGCTTATCTTTCCTCTCAATCAAGGCCTCCCTTTCTCCTGGGTGTCGATAGGAACATCTTCTGAAACCGAGCTTTTTTGTTCATTGGCATATTACAAATGTATAGTTAATCAAAACTTAATACAACCATTCAAGAAAACCCATCAATAAACGCCCACATTCATATCACCAAAATTTCCTTTGAACTGCACTTGTTCTGTGTTGAACTTGTAATTAATTAATTTCTTTTTTTGGTTACAAAGCGAAATACTGTAAATGAAATTTTTATTACAAAAAATGCACTCAATTATAAATTCTTTAAAAAAATACAACAACAAAAAATTTACAAAAGTGGTCTTATGTTTGTATATGTAAAAAGTTACCGTCAAACAGCTGCGCAGGACATGTAACTACATTTTCATATAAGTATGTACATATATTAGACTGAGCCAAAAAAATATCTTATGTTATGGATCTTAAATGTCAACAACTGATAACCGGCCGCTAAGGAAGAACCTAGATCCGCTCTGCAATTCTGATATCGGACTCAGATTCACCAACAAATTTTATTCAAGAATATGCATTTATTATGCACAATAAAGTAATCCTCAATTTTGAGTAAATGAAAATAATTACACTGTGCAAAAAAATTGAAGTTTTTGAAAATCCAGGTTTCTCGACGGTTTCTGAAGCTTATGGGTGCGCTGAATCTGAATCTGAAGTCATATTTTACGGGTAACCCTAGGTTTTCTCTCCAGAGGGTGGTTTGTAAAGAGATCAGTAGTTGTAAAAAAAAAATTTAATAGTTTAACAATTTTCCTTGGGTCAAATAAAAATTAGGAAAAACAAATTATAAAATTTAAATCTGAACAAACTACCTTCTGGAGCGAAACCTAGGGTGACCCGAGAAATCTGACATCATATTAGTATTTAGCACACCCAAAGAAACCGATGAGAAACCATCTGGGGTTTCTTGGCTGTTGTACAGTGTAATCATTGCCTTAACAAATATCTCGTCAAACCAATTATTTTTGTCCGAAATTAAATAGAGTTCCAGAAATATATTTTTTTTTATTGGAAGGAAATGAAAGTCCGGGTAAGTGCCCCAAACGGTAATTTTAAGTTACTTTCAAAGAAAAAGAGAAATAAATTCTGGACCAATCTAGTTTCCATAAAAAAGTAAGCTACCCACGTGTGTAAATATGTATATCTACTCATGTAATGTATCAGTGCGTGCAGGTGCTCAAAGTAGGAATGAAGCGAGGTTGAACCATGATTGAATTTATCAGCGCCATAAGCACAAAGTCAAAGTGAATTGATTTTCCTTTAATTTTATTCATTTTGATTACTAGCAACTTTTTTTAAATTCACACACACACATATGTACACATAAACGCATACACCTTCGCACAAGAAATGCGACAAACATATAAATAAATATGTCTTTATTTGTATTTTTATTGTCGTCACAAAATCCGTTTCACCGCTGCAGTTCAAAATCGAAACGTGCGAAAATGAATCCTTTTTGTAACGCGCTCAAAGGGAATGCGCTCTATGGTACGTTTGTTTGTTTGTATATATTTACATATGTATGCATATTGTATATGTTTGTAAAATAGCTTTTCAGAAATGTATTAAAACATTTCGTTTGACCAATGTTGTAATGCTTTTCCTTTTCGAAGTATTGATGAGATGGTGACGCAATAGCTTATTGCCAATGTCCTGATCCCCCTTTTTGGCCACCTACTTACTTTTCATTTTTTTTAAGGTTTATTGTATGGATGCGTGTGTGAGTATTTTTATGCATTGCATATTTCCTTTGCGTTGGAATGGTGCCTGCGGGATATGACTGGTGCAGCAGCAGCGTCAGAATTTCGTTGTAGGTACAGTGGACAAAAAGATAGGGTAGGATATGTAGACTGAGCGAAATTTTCATAATGACGAGAAGAAATACTGTAATACGTACAGACCTCAATAATATTTTTTAGAGGTATGTATGTATATCCTTTGCAAGTTTATAATTTTTTAGAATGATCTAATTTTTGCTAGAACCCTGCAGCGAAAGCAACTATGTAGTTGAAAACTACTTTACAACTAGTTGGTGCACCGGCCCCAACTAGTCAGTGTTTTGTCTCTTTTCCATATAAGCAACTGATATGTATTTCGACCAGAACATACCAGTCATCTACTAGTCATGATATACTAGAATTATACAAAATGGACTAGTCCAAATACTAGTCCAAAAATTACTATTATGAAATATACTAATCCCATACTAGTCCAAAAAGCATTGAACCTGGACTTGTATGATTTCAAGCAGAATTTTCGTGACTTACCCTTTATTGTATCATTTGCCTTTTTTTCATGTCTATTCTTAAGAAAGCAGCGACTATTGTATTTACCCTATCACGAAAAAGCATCTGTGAATTATAAGAGAAAAAAGAAGGAAACGAATGAATTTTGTATTTTTTTAACTGGTATGAATTCAACCAGAAAATTCTAGTTGTATACTAGTATGAAATGGATATTTCCTGACCAGTATGAATTCATTTGAACTATTTTGAACTATCATATGAACTTTTTCAATTCTGTAAAACGTAATCACATTGCAGCTCCCACTGTGCGACGTCGCTAGCTGCAGTAGCAGCAACGTAATCCGGATTTTCATTCACCATTCAGGAATGTGCAAATGAAAAATCTGTTTTTGGAAGCATTTTAGCGTAAAAATGCAATATGCGAATTCATTTAAATGTTAAAAAGGTAACTCCAAACAAGCTAGATCGGTGTTGCACAAAAGCAGACTGAAGACTTACACATGTACATACCATGCGGAAAATTCGATTAGTCTCAGTTGCAGGCAGTATTGATCTCTTTATATGGGTCGACCTGAACCCTTTTGTTTGAGCATGTCATGGAGAGTCTAATTTTACCTGCTTATGCCTGAACGATTACTGAAGGTGAGCTCCAATTTGTTCCCCTTGTGAAACGGCCAGAAAACTTTACCTCCTACGCCTATAACAGCGTACCCCATAAAAACGCTTTTTCAAATTGTGGAGTGCCCTGGTAAGCGAATGTTGTGGGCAGCTTCCTCTTATCATAAAACGAGACTCTACAAAAAAATTAATTTGTTTTAAAAAGTTACCATATCATTTTCATACCATTAATATACCACAAAATACTTCTTTGAGAATGGTGGGCATCGTCTTTAGGGAAGGGACTCCAAAATCTTGGAGTACTTTCGGCCATAAAGAGATTATCAGTAAAAATCCATGTGCTTTACAGGTGCTGTTAATCAGAGTTTTTATAAAAACTGCCATTCCCAAAAAGTAAAGTTTGAGCCAGTCCAAGAAATAACTTTACCTCTTACCTCAAAATTATATCAACTTAAAGATAAAAGAAGGCAAATACAACGATTTCTCTATTTTTTCATCGATATGAAATATTGCCTTCAAATTTCTTTCCTTCTTTTTGCGCCGAACTTCAAAGCGCTGTTAACCCCTCATACCAACTTGAAAATTATAAGCAAAAAGCTTGAAACAAAGGTGTGAAGATTGGGCATTAACGATCTGCGCGAAATTCCATTAAAGTATGACAAGTATTGATACAATATAAGAATTTATGTATTTTTTCACTGGAACAAGCAATGCTCCAGAGATGCCATTCAATTCATAGCAATAACATTTCAACGTATGCAACAAACGTGCTCATACATTAAGCAACAACAACAATACCAAAAACCAAAACCAATGAATTCTTTGAATAAAAAGAGGACGACAACACGTGAAGACAAAAGCACCGAATAACATTCCAGCTCCAAGGTATTGCTACAATAATACAAATACATGAGGAAAATATGCCGCCAAGTTGACAGAAATATCGCGACGATCATAAATATTACGCGATTTTGATATGAATCCAGCAGAATTGCAGTAAAGTGGTAAAAAGCAAGGACTAAGGCTGGAGAGACACACCAGGATGATGATGGAGCTTATGAATGTAAAATTTTGCTTAAGCAATCATGAAGAAGAAGCAGAGTTACGTGGCAAAAAAATTATAATAAATAAATATAAAGTGGAAAAAAGTGTGGAATAAAAAAATCTTCATGTATGTGTGTATTCACTTTGGATTTTATTGAGCAGCTGTGGGCAGAGGATCATACACTCAGATACAAGTGATAATCATGTGTATGTCAGTGTGTTTAACTTGTGCGAGGTGTCGGCGCAAATGATACTAAAGAAATTTGTTAAACAATAAATGAATTTTATAAACATAACAACAACAAAAACAATGAAAAATATATCAACCTTAGTAGTTGCGTTAAAAAATGCTCCATCACCTTTGGGGTTTGTCGCATAAATGAAATGACAAAATGTGCAAAAATATTTCATTGTATGCGCAGCATCCGTAGCTATTTTAAAAACAAACAGAATTTCAAGCGAAAAAGTTAACTTTTCACCATTCATGTGTTTGTGTGCGTCTGTGATTGCGTTCAATGCTCGCGCGACTCCACGCTGTCTGGCCGAAACGGTGAACAAGTCTTGTAGGGCTTCCCCTTTGCCGAAAGCTCTACGTTAGTTCATTTCATTGTTGTTCACATACATACACTGCAAAAAACTGTAATTGAATTAACATTGCGATCGGTGTTAGTTAAAAGAGACTGTTCCAGCGATCTGCCCATGCGTCTAGAGACCCATGCTTTTGTAAAAATTTATATAATACAGATTTCTTCTCTGTTCGATGCTGTATTAGCTACTTTACTTGTTTAAGTTGCTTATAGCTATTTCTCGGCATACATGCAAATCTACTATGAATTATTATTGTCTTCATGTTCCGTGATTTGTGATTTTTGATTTGCATGTCGGACAGAATTATTATTCCTTTATATGCAAAATATGAGCCAGTCGACGTTTTTAGTCGTAAGTCGGCCAGCAGAAATATTTTGTAACAAATAAATAACTCTCGAGTAAGCAGCAATATCGTCGCTCGCTTGGCAGAAGCATGAAAGTGCCATTTTTTCGGTTTTGAGTTATTCAGTACATCATATGCTTCTGGCAACCGATGGACGATATGGCATAGTTAAAAAAATTACTATGTTTTAACTAAAAATCTTTTCATAGAAATATGTTACTCATACGCCCCGGAACATGATCGTTTAGTAGACGCAATAAAGAAAACAGATCGATCGACTTGTACGATTTTTTGTTCTTAAGCCCGTCGGCAACTTCAAGCCTGCGTTGATGGTAACCATAGCAACGGGTTTATGTGTGAGTGTCGGGTTGAATGTTGTTGCCCGGCGACTATCAAGCATGCGCCAACACAATTTGCATCAAAAGTTCTTAGCTAAAAGTTGTAGGCATTTTGCTACCGGACGATCATTTTGTTCATATGCATTCTTATTATTCCTTGGGTTATGGGAACAAAAATCAAGCATGAAAAATTATTGCATACTTCTAGGCGTCATTTTTTCATTTTTCTTTTCTCTGTACCCATTAACCCCAAAGCCAAATAGTAATCTTCTTTTTTATTGTGAGTTGTGCGCCCTGCAGGGTAGTGTGTTCCTAAACTTGTTACCGATTTAACTAAATCTGATTTTGACTGTTGTGATGACAATTCGCAAGAAAAGTAGCCAACGCAAGAGCAAAAATTAAAATTGACGAGCAAGCGAAAAGAGAAAAAAGCAGCATTGCTGTATGCGGCGGCAAGTGTTGGCTTTGGAGCTGCATTAAAATGCAGTGACAATGGGGCATCATCATCATCATCATCTTCATCGTTTTCAACGTTTTATTCATATATTCCAATAAATAAATGCAATGCAAACATTTGATTGTCATCGATTGTCAGACAAGCTGGCAGCAGCAGCGCTATGAATGGACCTTAGCGCGTTTCAACGGTTGGGCGGTGGTTGACTAGCCGCTTGTCCACACTTTGTTCGTTCTCTGAAGACATTCTGCATAGCAATGACTACACGCATTAGTACGTGTTGTTGCTGTATAACATGTGTCGATTTGTATGCACTTATGTGTATGTAAGTATGTGTGCTTGCTGCTGTGCATAATAGCGTCAGCAAGTCATTGCAGCAACCTGCAACTTGCAACACCATCAGCTGCGCAACATTGGAGCATTGTAGACCGGCAGCCAGCATTGTTATGGCATTGCGACTGAGGAGTTATACCCTTTTAGGGCATTTTTGATAGGTGACACATATCTTTTTGTTTATTAAAAGCTGCTGCACAGATTCATTTTTCGATTTGGACATACCAGTTGTGTAGTCGCTTGTCTTTAGCCTTAGTCGCTTTTCGATGTGCTGATTTCTTTTATACATATTATGACTTGTGGCAAATTTATGAGTTGTCAAGCGAAGGAGCGGCTTGCTTTTTATTGCATGCACTTTTGCATATATGATTGATATATTTCTGGAGAATTTTTTCTCAACTCTTTTTTGTATACACAATTGCTTACGTGCATATTTCTGGGCTTTTTTTGCAATAACTGGTTAATTCACAATATAAATGCAAAATAAAGTTTCAAATCCGAAATTAGTTAAGTCGGATACTTAAATCGCAGTGTAAGCAGCAAAGTACTGGGGGTTCTCCCACTGCTTGATCTCAATATAAAAATACTTTTATAACAAGTACTCAAGTTTGATGTGTAATCCTGCCCATTAAAATATCTATTTTTATACCTTTCATGAACATGAAATAGAGATAGACCCATCAGTAAGTATACCGAAATGATCAGGATGACGAGATGAGTTGATTTAGCCATATCCGTCTGTCTGTCTGTCTCTCTGTCTGTTTGAACGCAAACTAGTCCCTCAGTTTTTGAGATATTTGCCTGAAATTTTGTATGCGGCCACCATTTTCCAATATAGGAATCATTTGTCGGAACCAGCAAGATCGGACCGATATTACATATAGCTCCCGTACAACCGATTATTCCGATAAACGGATTTTGGGCTATAATTTTATTTTATTTTATTATATTTTTTTTATTATTTTATTTTTTTATTTAATTAAAATTTTTTTATTTTATTTATTATTTTATTTTATTTTTTTTTTTATTTTTTTTATTACATTTTTTTATTTTATTTTATTTTACTTTATTTTATTTTTTTTTTTTTTTTTTTTTATTTTTTTTTATTTTATTTTATTTTATTTTATTTTATTTTATTTTATTTTATTTTATTTTATTTTATTTTATTTTATTTTATTTTATTTTATTTTATTTTATTTTATTTTATTTTATTTTATTTTATTTTTTTATTTTATTTGGTTTTATTTTATTTTATTTTGTACCTACATATATTGTCCCTTTCACGTGTTTACCACTCAAACTAATTCGCCGTCCTCAAATATAAGCCCCCATGTGTATGCCTTCAGGCCACAGGTGTGTCTCCATGCAATTATATTTTCAAATATTGAATTTGCGCATTTTCAATTTCTTTGCTGGTTATACTATTTTTGGCTTTGCAAATCACCAGCCATTTTCTCCCTTCCTTTAATTTTGAGTTTATTGTTTGTGACAATCGTCGTCGTCTATGCAGAATGTCATTGCTGATGAGTTGCGCATTTGAAGAAGCTTCCACATGCAAAGCATAAAACGGGGGGCTGAGACAATTTTCTAGTTGTTATGAACACGTGACATGATAAAATGGGCGTTACTTACAAGAAATGACTGCCGGCGTATGGCCGAGTATTTGAATACATATACATAGGTACTACAAAGTGTACTTGGTGCATATGTGCTAAGGAGCTATTGCTTTTGACAGGCTGTTAAAAAAAAGTTAATGGACAAATTATAAAATTTAGTGACAAAGCGTGCCATGCTAAAATTGCCTTGGGCGGAATATGTGTTAACACGCATGTTTGATCATTTCGGGTGTAAATATTTATGATCTAAAAAAAGGAAGCGCGAATATTTCGAGGAAAAGGAGAAGATTTTCTTTGTCAAGTTTTGAAGTGAGTTAACAATGGTAAATACTTTGACGGAAAGGGCGCAAATAGTTTTGGGATATAAATAGGCCCCAAGAGGAAGTAATATTTCCTTTCGTCCGGGTCTTGGTCGTAAATAGCCTGGTAATGATTTCAAATCCATGGTCTAGATGTGAATTAATTCCGATATTCTTCCGATCAGACCGCTCTTGATTGAAGGAGTTTTGGTGATACTGTCTGGCAGGGATGAATACCTCAAGATTTCCAGTGACAGCAAAACGTGAAGAAAGCTTAATATAGATGATAGCGGATTTACCTAAAGAGAGCACCGAACCAAAAAAAGGATCTAATTGCCATCGAGAAGCGCCAGTTTGGTTTCCATATTAGACTAACCTTTCCTAGGATCCACAATTTTTCCACTACAGCTTCGACCTGCCATAGAACTTCTCCATTTTTTAGTCGCTTCAAAGGTCACTACATATGTAAAAACATCAAGTCTATTTAAAAATGTAACCGGTTCGCTTTGAGTTATCTAACACTCCCAAGAAAAATCAGAAAAAACCGATACAAGTAAACGTATTTACATATTTCATTGCTTATGTTAGAAGAACGTAAGTGTCCCTCGTTCATAAATGTAATGAAATAATTGAACAATTATGTCCAACTGTCCAATCTGCCACTCATTGTCCGATAGACAAAAAACAATCGAAGCGGAAAAGGACATTTATAATTACCTAAGGGCCATTTCAGCCTGATTCCAGTTGCACGCAACTCAATCTCAACGGTGAAGTACTACAAACTTATATAAAATCAAGCATTCGAGTAGACAGAGTGGCGTTTAAAGGAAACGAATAGAGAAAAGAAGACAAAAGCAACAATGCTTTGATTTTTTCGTTTACGTTTTTATCTTACCATATTGTTAAAAGCTACCTTCTATAAGCAATTTCCGTGCAGACTTACACAAGGTGGCATAAACGCATATTGTCCTACTTACTCAAATCCTTTTTTATTTCATTCCTGCAAATAAAGATTGCATTATCCTGATAAGCTCAGCTACTTTTACAGTTCGCCCACATACTTTCAAACAAAGCAAATGGGAAAAGGATATCCAAGGAGTGCATATCTTGGTAGACAAATATTTGTGGTATAGAGTAGATGTAACTATGTTTAATCGCTTGCCATATAAATATTAAACCTAAAACTACCAGCAACAATGGCTTGTACGTGACCGCTGAGGGTAGCAAATGAAGACGATGACGATGACATTATTAACTCAACCTCCAACAATCACAAGTAGCTACGGCGGGCGCTCCAACGCGACAATACAAACACGCGCCTGACAATCAATGGTGAACACCCACTTTTGCTCCAACCCGCAGCCACAGATTAGATATAATGAGCTTTATTTTTTCAGCATGGCCTCAAAGCAAAGAAGTGTTTAAGGAAAGAAAAGAAAAGATATGATGGAAATAAAAGTTTAATTGGGAAATGGAACATCATTAATGAAATAATGGTGGAGGAAAATTTATGAAACAGGTAATGGGAGGAAGAACATTCGGGGAACTATAGGTGGGGTGTGGGGAGTGGTTTGATTCGAAAAATTCACAGTGGGCAAAGTTTTTAACGGATGAATTTGATGAAATTTGGGGAGGAAACTGTGGCTCTGAAATTAGTTTCGAGCCACAGATATTTACGGTAAAGTTTCATAACGAACAAGTAAGAAAGTATATGTTCGTGTAAACCGAACATTAAAAACCCAGCGGTAGTTTTTAGAACGTGATAAAAATACCATGACATTTCAATGATATAGCCCCTAGAATGTAGGGAAACGCTTTTGAAATTTACAGAAAATCAAAATAAAATGACCAATAGGATAAAACTACCAAATTATACTATTTTAGCTTTTTACCTTAACAATGCTCCCTATATACCTTGTGAAAAATTTCAGTAGAATTATCGAAAATGATTTTCTTAAAAATTTATAAAAAAATCATAATGATTAGTGGGTTCATCCTACCTTGTCGAATTATGTCAATTTAGGTGATTTTCGTAATTTTCGATCAGGTTTACTCCGAATGATATTAGTATGCTTTGTGCCAAATTTCATCGTTCCACCGTAATAAGTTTAAAAGTTCCGACCAGTCAAAGTTTCAAAAATGCCTCCCTTATGGGTCCACTTTAAAAACTTTATCGCAAAATCAAATATCGAAAAAGGAGGCGTGGTTATCATCCGAATTCGCCCATTTTCAGTAGCAACCTACCTTGACCAGAAAGTAGCCTGTATAACAAATTTCATGCAAAAATCTCATATATGGAGCTCTGTATGTAAATCTATGATTTTCTGCCGTTAGGTAGTGCTGGAATCCGAGGGCGAGGTGAGAGAAAGTAGTTGGTGCTACTTAGCCCCTTGGCGATCGGAGCATTATATCTACACCGTGTAGAACAAGTAACATACAGTCAGTGGTAGCGTCAGAATTTTAGTGTTTTAAAGTAATAACTGCGTTGAAACGATGTACCTCCACACAAGACTGACGACCTGGTATATATTCCACCTTATTGAGTTATCGAAGGCCATAAGTAATCCTCGGCGAACCCAAAGTATGTAACCCTGTTTAGTATGTTTTGTCCCATTCCGAAAATATCATGCTCCCTCCTTGCAGCAGGGCTGGCGTTGAGCCGAACCCCGGACCAAGAGAATGGATATGCAGTGTCTGTTGCAAAAAGATATATATTAAACCCAAAGAGCTAGTCAGATTTCCACTTTGGGGCAGAATATAGCACTGCTCTGCAAGAGGTCACCTCAGCCCAGGGATTGCTTAGCTGAATAGCAGGGGCCTATCTGTTCAAGTGCATACCAAAGCAGACTATAGCAGAACCCTGGATTCTCTACCGCCCACCAGTCCAAAAATTATGCAGCTCACTTACAGGGGCAATTTTATTTCAAACTTCAGTCATTCGCATAAATCAAAGTTCATCCCTTTATATGCTCCACAGAACATGTTGCAGGAAAATATATACCCACTCAAAAAAATGTCGAAGTTAATTTATCATAAAATTACTTCCAATGCTGGGCAGGTGTATTTTAAATGATTAGCTACGCCTAAATGTAGACACGCTTTGGTTATTATATATACAACTTTACATAAGCTTCGACACTCTGTTCGCTGAACCTTAATTAACGGTTCACCGCATTCCGCGCTGATTGACAGTCGAGTCAACTTGGCATGCCATGTTCAAATGTTTGTTACATAACTTTTAATGGTACACCCTTTACTAGCTTCCTAGGTACCTGCGCATCTGCTCCTCTACTAAAGCAAAAAGTTGTACTCATATTAGTCTAAAGTATTTCACTCGCCTAATTTTTGTAAGCCCTGATTCAAATAATGAAGTTGGCATAAAAATCGTACAATATTTATTTACACTTGAGGGGTGCCAAAAATTACCTGTCCTTAAGTAATTAACTTCTTTAGCGGCACACGCAAATTTATATTTACCGCAAACATATTTTATTGTGGTAAATGCCAACACGCGACGCCAATTTCAAATTCTTTCTTTTTTAGAAAATTGTTTGGATCGAGAGGGCTATTTGTAGGAAGGGTGACTTGGCTGACTTGACAGCGACTAACATTTTATTTGGAAGGGCTGTCTGGAAGTATAGAAAAATAATTTTGCATGTCCGCCCGCTTAAGCCCTCATCACCATAATGCTCATAATCACGAGTGGATAAATTTTCCAGAAGTGTAATATCATCAAGCTCAAGCGGTGTTGTAGAAAGTTATTGAAGTACATACTTTTTCGTGGAACTTTACAAAATACTTTTCAACAACTTTATGGCACTTTGATGACTGATTTGTTGGCAAACTTAAATTGAAGTCATTTGACGCGCGCATAATTCAAATTTACATACGAACTCAGGTACCCTTTCCAGCTGCTTTGTGTGAGCTATTGTAAGGACGAAGGATCTTCGTGCATTGAATGTTTTGTTCGCGTGTCTGCCACTTAAGTGAAATCGCAAGTTGCGTGTGTGTGGTTGGCCAACTCATTCAGGCAGTTGGACCCTAAATTTAATTGCTACAATTTCTTCAAAATCACTCACCCATAAGGCCACGACATTACCGCCGCCCCTGCCGCAGACTTTGTAGCAAGTTTGAATAGCTCAAACTTCAGCAATATTTGCCTATTGGTGGCCAATGTTGTTATTTGACTGCGTGATTTTGATTTGTGTGGCGTGCTTTACAACAAACAAACAACAACATGAATTGTGCTAATAATGATAGAAACAACAACAGCAACAACTCCTCCCTTGTTTTACTTGCCTACTCGCTGTCGCTGCGTCTTCCTTTGATTTTCAAGACTTTTCGACTTTCTGGCCTACGCTTCTACTTGAGTAACCGTCATTAAGGTTATCCTCTGCCCACTATCACATTCACTTGCTCACCTTTCATCTTTACCTATGTACTTGTACTATGGTAATTCATGTGGAATTAATTGCTTCCGGTATTTAAGCTTTTCCGGCCTTCCAAAAGTTTTTCACCAAGTCAAGTGCCTCGCGTAAAATTCTTTTTGTTGTTGCAAAGTTGCCTCATACATATAATACGGACGAAGAAAATTTTTAATTTCTTTAGGTATATAAACATATGCGAATAAATTTGATAAGCAGTTTTTGGGTTCTCAGTGTTTTATGATCTAATTTGCATGTTATGTTTTGTTTTTAGGTATTTTGTTTGATTTTAATTGCAAATTTTTATTGATTGGCTCACCAGATATGCGATATATTTTCATTAGAAAAGGTGGTGTGGGTTATTTGGCCAATATTGCCTGCTTCTGATATTTTTTGTCAGATTCCACTTAGCATTATACATTTTTAATTTTAACTGAAGCTTTTTGCAATATAACAAAAGGCGACTTTATCGAACTTAATTTATTTTATTTTATGTTACTTTGCTCGACGTTATTTTATTTTATTATTTTTTTTTTTAATTTATTCATTTTTTTTAGTTTATTTTTTTTTTTATTTTTTTTTAATTTAATTTTTTTATTTTATTAATTTTTCTATTTTATCTTTTAATTTATTTTATTTTATTTTATATTATTTTTTTATTTTATTATATTTTTTTTATTTTATTTATTTTTTATTTCATTTATTTAATTTAATTATTTTTTTTTTTTTTCATTTTAATGTTTTTTATTTTTTTTAATTTTTTTTTTTTAATTTATTTTTTTTTAATTTTATTTTATATTTTTATTATTTTATTTATTTATTTTTTTCATTTTATTTTATTCGATTTGACTTTTTTTCTTTATTTTATTTTATTTATTTCATTTATTTTTTTTTTTTATTTTTTTTATTTTATTAAAATTTTTTTTATTTTTTCATTTTGTTTTATTTTTTTTTTTAATTTTATTAAATTTTTTATTTTATTTTTTTTTTAATTTTAAATTTTTTTTTTTTATTTTTTTTCTTTTTTTACTAGTAGTGTGATATGAGCAAACAGAAAATTTAATTTGCTCACACGTACTCGATTCTCCCATTCGCATCCAACTATGTTATAGCCAATTGCAGTGAATGAAAATGCAACAAGGTAGATATTATTGATGCATTGGCTGACATAAAAAATAAGAAAAAATCCAGATAGGAATGGCGAAAAAAATTTATTGTAATTGACAGCAGCATTGACTGGCTGACAATATGAAAATGAGTACTACGTGTACACTCGCGCACAGGACGAGAAGAAAATTAATTGGAATTTTAATTAATGAAAATTGTTTTACAAAATGGAAAGAGATATTATAAAGGGGGAGGAGTGATGGTGGACATTTACCATGGGATGAATGTATGATAGTAGTAATTGAAGCAATAGTTTTTACCGAGATTTATTATTGGATTTTCAGTAGATGATTGGTAGGATTGCTGACACAGACAATGAGGAGGTCATATATTGGCAAACTGATGTATTTGTATGCACATAGAGAAATAAGCAATAAATTAAAAGTAACAAAAAACATATGGTTTAACATAGTTGGATTTTAAAAAATTGCATCCGTCAAGTAATTGAATGTCAATGTTAATCGCAATTTTTTTGACAAGATAGTGACATTTTTAGCAAAAATATGTATAACAGCCGACATCCAGTTATTGTAAATTGAAATGATTAACAGTGGTTGATAATGGATAATTGATAAGTAATTAAAATATATGTAGTCAATACTTCTTACCCCACTTAAGAAAATAAATATATTTGAGAAAAAAAAACTTTTAACTTTTTGAGATTTTTTCTTGCAATAAGTTCTAAGATGCAATCATTTCGCGACGACGAACATTAAAAAATCTATTTGATAGCTATCCGTAAACCAAACAAGTCTTTAATTTATTGTTGACAAGAGATAACGAGTCGGCTTTTAAAATACAAAATTACCTTTGATTCCAAATAGAATCAAATTAGCAAGCAATTTCAAAAGCATGTCATAAAAAAATCACTTAAAAACTATGCAACTCAAAATAATTGAATGCAAACATATGTATCTTTATAATCTACTGTTATAGTTTTTGAATCAATCCATGCGAAAAGATGTGCCAGATTGCCTACATCTAACTACTAAATACTTTTTATCCAAAAGTACATTGTTAAAATCTCAACGACACTTTTTTCGTATACCTAAAAAACGAAAGCAATTGCTACAAAATTAAAAATAAACACACCGAACAACCCTAACAAACAATAGAGATAGCGCAGCCAACACACAAACATGAAACAAACAAATTCGCAACTCGGGATAACAACAGTTTCAGAATCACACCCCTTACTGTCACAAAATAATGCACAATTCCATACAAATAACTGAAAATACTATCATAACAAGCATCAAATGCATTCACAATTCAGGCGCATTTCAAACATGTACTGAGGTTTGCGCCTAAAAGTCTACCTCCATCGTATACATTTAGCATATTGCATTTGTTTCTATTTGTTCGCCGCTGTAGCTCGTATAAATCTAACACTCAATTTTCAAAATTGTTTAATTCAATTTTATGGCTTGCCAATTTTTTTTTACATGTCTCTGTATACATAGACAGATTTGATTATATTTGCTGACGGCTAGCGCACATTTAATAGCGTGAATATTGTCATCGAAAAATATTTTTGCATAAAATGAATTTCAACGTTTATTTATTTGCTTTTGCAAAAATGTTGCAATGAAGCAAATATTTCGAGCTTGGAAATAAAAGTTAAAAGTCAGGAAAAAAACGTCGCCGAAAAGCTAGCTCAAGTTCAATATGATTGGATTTTATGTTGGAAATATTTTACCCTACACTGGATAGCACAACAATTTAAAAATGACCGAAGGTCCTTTTTCTATGAGGAACGTTTAAGTATCCAAGGGTATCGAAAAAATCCAAATTTTCGCAATTTCCCAATTTAATTTAATTAATTTTATTTTATTTTATTTTATTTTATTTTATTTTATTTTATTTTATTTTATTTTATATTATTTTATTTTATTTTATTTTATTTTATTTTATTTTATTTTATTTTATTTTATTTTATTTTATTTTTTTAATTTTATTTTATTTTATTTTATTTTATTTTATTTTATTTTATTTTTTTAATTTTATTTTATTTTATTTTATTTTATTTTATTTTATTTTATTTTATTTTATTTTATTTTATTTTATTTTATTTTATTTTATTTTATTTTATTTTATTTTATTTTATTTTATTTTATTTTATTTTATTTTATTTTATTTTATTTTATTTTATTTTATTTTATTTTATTTTATCTCAACGGGGGCTAAGGCCCGGATGTACCCTTCTTATTACAAAGTGCGATCATTGCTCATCACCTGCTGCGTGCTTTTAGGCGCATCTTATAAATTTTAACTACTGACGTAGATTGTACTAAAACTCGTCCAAAAACTTATTTTTCGCATTAGAAAAAATATAGGATTCTGTAAATTCCATATAACCCCCAATGCATTATGTAGTGAACCACTTTGCAATTGAAAAAAATCAGCGCCGTTCAATCAAAAACCACTCGACCCAATGATTGTCAATATGCGCATTCCAGTGTTCATTGCAGCGTTGAAGTGTTATTATCCGTTATGACTCTATCGACTGCGAATTGCAAAATTTGTTTTATTCTCAAATATTACTTCTTATCTATTTGTTTTCAATAGTTTTTACTGAGTGTTTCAAACTGTTAAAAAATGCAATTATTGAAGAGTAGCAGATAAACCGTGAAATCGCATAGCCACTCAAGCGGCTCGATGTAGCAAAAAGTAATAATAAAACGAATCATGGGAAATGACTGCAGGGCTCTATTTTTTTTTTTTTTTTACTTAGTTATTCTAGAAATTTTCACAGGAATTACGAATTGAATGCATAATAATAATCCTGTGGAAATTGAAAAAAAAAACCATTTAGATGTGAAGTGAAAAAGTCATGTAGGACTTTAAAATTAAAGCAAAAATTTATTTTAATTAAAATTATTTGTAGCTCGCCCTTACATACAAGCGCGAGTAAACATAACCTAAAATACTTGTAAATTATCCATGTTCCACCCTTTTATTTTTTTACATAATTGCGCATATCCTTGAACATTCATAATCATGTAATATTTACACATACATAGCATGACATGACATGAGTCAGTTGTTAAGGGATTAGTTATAATGTGATTAAAAACTGGCTGACTGTCGGGTGTCAAATTATGAAAATTCATTCTTACTCGTACAATACAATTCTAATCAGCAACAAGAATTACCATGCACCACGTCACTGACACTGGAGTCGAGCCTTTGCTGCTTAAATAATTGCCATTTATATGGGCCGTTGTTATGGGAATTAGGCATATGGCAAGCCCCTCAAACACACATTTCTACGTAGTATCTTTCATACTTGCATACATATTAAAAGGATATTATGTAATTTGATGCCATAAATGAAAGGCGCAATGTCATGCTGCTAAGCATTTTGAACTGCAAACACAATCCGTAGATACAATATCTTCTTAATGTCGTTTAATATTTGACGCGTGCAAGTATTTAACACAAAAATTTATATGTGGATTAGGCACATAAAATCGTCGCTATTCATATATTCTAACAGAAATATAAATATATTACACTCCTAAGTAAATATTGGCATTGAGTCATTTCGATAACATCAAAGGAATTATTTAAAGGTCTATAGAAAACGAAAAAGGGTTGTAGTTGGGGAGCTGGTTGCAAAAATCCTCAGATCAAGTATTGATAAATGATTACTACCAAAGTAGCTGCCCAGAAAATTTTTATTTATTGGATTCATACACACAGAATAATTTTGGTCAACATGAACCATGTTAAACTAACAAGAAAGATCCTGTTAAATTTGCATGAGATAATGAGGCATATAGTGCTGGTTTAACAGGAATTAATGTTAATTTAACAGAAACTCATGTTAATTCAACATTAATTCATGTTAATTTAACCGGAAGTCATGTTAATTTAACACGAAGTCAAGTTATTCAACATAAGCTCATGTTGAAATGACATGGATCGATAGTGTTGAAAAATAATAACCAAAAAAAAGTGTTAAAAAAGTGTTGATTTTACATGAAAATTTTTCTTTGTGTACTCGTATCAAAATTACAAAAGTCCATTGTACACAATTTCAATTGTGTAAAGATTGAACCTGTATACCAGATTTCAGGTCCCTACCTTGACCATACTAGAGATATTCGCCACAAAAATAAAAGTCGTATAGTATTTTCACCGCCCCTTTTCTGAAAACTCCCTGTCATAAATCCTTTTAGAGATATTCAGCCTTAAAAATTAAATATGTGTTATAATTAGAGATCGGAAAAATATCGTCGCTCGCTTTCCAGAAGCATGAATGTGCCAAAATTGAAATTTTTGGGAAATCGTATTCGAAAGTTTATTGCTCTCGCAAAATTTGACATTTTAGTTTTTGCCAGTTATATTCTCATTATACTCTATCCCCTGATATAGTTTTTTACGTTACGGCTTCGCGTTACGGCTTCGCGTTACGGCACATTCATCTATTAAAAATTTATAAGGAAATTTAAAAAAAATTTAGTTGCGAAATAAACATGAATCTGTAGCACATTCATGGTTTTGGCGCAACACAAATGTTTTAAAATTGAATTTCCTTTTTTTTAATTTTCGTTGTGCCAGAAACACGAATGTGTAGCAAAATTGTTACGTATACGCCATTGTGTCTGTGCATGGTCTAATGCAACACATTCGTGCTTCTGGATTATAAAAAATTTGGAAATTCACTCTTAAGACATTTTTGTTGTGCCAGAAACAGGAATGTGTAGCACATGCGTTTTTCCGACACAATTTTCAGAGAAAATGGCATTGCAAATTTCTGGGGGTTCCTTGTACTTAGAAAACCCATTATTTTCGTGAATCATAGAGAAACGAGAGGTAAATCACGTGAGCCTACTAACTCAAATCTGGAAAATTTGCACATTCATGCAAGCGAGCGACGATATGTCAAATCAAGCGCCTGGAAATTATTTTGTAAATTTATTTAAAAAAAAAATTGGGTAATTGTGTTAGCATAATTTTAGACGACTCTAGTTATAACTTATTATAGTAGAGTTCGGAAAATATGTAAAAATAAAACGCCTAAAATTATGATTTAGTTATATTCAGCTTGGAAAATAAATGTTTTTGGTGACACGCCCCTTTTACGATCACCCCCACTATTTTCCGTGAGCAATACTTTGCGTGTATTAATAAAATATAAAACTTACCTACTTTATGATAACTCTTCTATAAAATACACTGCAAAAAGTACTGTTATTATTATTTTATTAAGACAAAAAGAAATTTTTGCGATTCTGTGCAGTATTGATGGCACTCAAAAAGTCTGGTAAGTAAACGCATATCAAACACCAAGTTTGTGCTTACCATCTGTCAAATGAAAAAGCATTGCTGTGACAACTGCCATCAAAATAGATGTGAAGGCATATTTATCATATAAATTTACGAGCATGTTAAACGTACCAACTACCAAGCAAGCTCCCACACATACAGACATGTAACTGTGACGCCATTTGTGAAAATCCCAAGGAAAAGCAAAGATAGAACGCCGCAAAATATGCACCAAAAAAATAATATTAGCATGACTGGCTGTCGTAAAAGCAGTGAAGCAAACAAAGTTGATGAATTTTACAGTGGAAGAGCACCTTGAGAATTGTAGCCAAATAACATTTACGCTTCATTTGAGAAAAAATAAAAAATGGGAGTTACAAAGAAATACTAAGGGGGAGCCACCTGCCATCCATTCCCCAACTTAGCTAAAGGCAAATGCAAAATGCTCATCATCATCATCGATCAATCGAATGAAAGTCAAAAGTGAATAAATGAATGGATGATTGAGAATTGAGTGGCAGCAACGCATTTTGGCAATTTCACAATTTTGCTCATCTTGCTAAAAAAAAAGAAGCAAAGAAGATGTAATAAATTTTACTGAAGTAAGAAAAAGACACTTATCAAATATTCAAATTTTTAAATGGAAATGAGAAAAGCACAAACAAAATAATGGTAGCCTTAACTTTGTCAGCGAAACATATTGCTCAAATGATATCTTTGCTGCGCGTTGTTAGTGTTGTTGGTAATAGCTATACATATTATTAAATCGATCTAGGTTGCAAAATTAAAGTCATTCAGCCACTGATGGTAACGCCTTGATGACAAAAGTATGTAAACAATATGATGAGGCAGGGGATATGCATGATGAGCATGAGGGACTTACATAATTTAACTGATGGCGCATATTTGATAGCAAAAGACTGTAATGATAATGCAAATGTGATGAGGGCAATGGTGATGGGTATAATGATGTAGAGATATGTGTTTTGCTTACCACCACCATAGTACAGCGCCCCAGCACTGGAACGAGGCAATCTGAGCTCGTGAAAACTTTCAAAGAAAGAAGTTAAATGTTTCTCCACCAAAAGCAGCTAAATATTGATATTTTGTCATCCTATCCTTGTTCAATCTTTGTTAAAATATCTTTCATATCAAATACGCCGCATCTTTCCTTTTTGTTGTTGCCACTTTTGTAATGCGCACAAGAGTAAACAAGTATTGTCATACCCGTCATCATAATATTGCAAGCGTGAAAATGTTAAAACAGTTATGTGGAAAAAAATTGGAAAGATTTTCATCCCTTTATTGCCTACTTTTGTGCGTTTCACAGGCATACGCATATCAGAGCTCTACAATAACACTCACAAAATGTTGCAAGTCGAAAGGTAGCAATGGTAATTATCGCCTGTTTTTTTTTACCAAACTCATGAAAATAATTGGGAGTTATCAGAAAAGAGGGCGTGGTACCTCCCATAAAATTTTTTTTTTTTTGCCAATGTCGATTTCTCTGGAATTGTTCAATCAGTGATTCATTTTACAGAGGTAATATCTCGAAAAGAGTTCATGGAAGGGATATGGAATAAAGTATAAAGATAAACGACCAATACCATATTCACGGAAAAAAGTTGGAGTTATCGAAAAATAGCGTGGCACCCCCCATACAAACTGTTTGTTTCTCAAGGGCTCAAAGTAGGTTCCTGTAAATTGGTATTGAAGTAGGTATATGATATCAAAACCACTCTCACAAAAAAACTGGAAGCTATCGAGGGCGTGGCAACAATACAAAGTTCATATTTTTGATCATTCATAAAAGCCTATGAGGAGTACTTTTGTATTTCAGGTTTGGGGAGATCTCTTCTTGAGATTTTTAACACATCGAGAATTTGAAATGATTTTTCGTTTAACTGTTATTCTGTAACCCTTTGACTGGTTGTGCTACAGTTGCTGTTGTTCTCGCAAGGGTGGCATCCTTATTGTTCGTGAAAGTGGCTGCACTCGCAAGAAAATTTGCATAATGAATTACACTTAAATGCATAAATATGTACACGATAAGCACTTGTAGTAATATTCGCACTTCAACTCAACATAGTACATATATGAGCACTTCCATGGTTCAATGTGTGCGCATCCAATAGACAGGTGGTGTTTGAGTCGGGATAGACTGACGTGTTGACAGCAAACAATTTTTGTAGTCATCTGTAAAGATTTTTAAAAGTAAAAAATTTAAGTTTTTTTAAGGGTAGAATAAATATCAATCACTTTAAAGGTTCAACATTATTTGTGGTTACTCTCTTCATTCTCAAACTACGAGTATCTACTAGTTCTTCCAACTTGGTATGGCATAATGAAATAAAATAAAATAAACCAAAATAAAATAAAATTGATAAAAAAAAATAAAAAAATAAAAAAGATAAAAAACAATTAAAAAATATAAAACAAATTAAATGAAAAAAAAAAAAATAATATGAGGAAAGAAAAAATTTAATTAAATCTTATATTACAATAGCCACAGTTAGGGTATAGAAAATTGTATTTGTATCGATAAGTCTCCTCGAGGTATGTGTGCCTCAAAAACCAAAAATTAATAATAATATGAAAAAATTAATTTGAAAGTCACACCGCTACGAATGCTACACACGTATTCACTTTATAGAGCCCCTATTCCGTGTGTAGATATGACCCTTGGTATTAGTGTTTTTGTAGGAAAGCCTGAGTGTGAGGACAAGAGTTGCAAAAACAAACACAAGTAGGTGCATAAACTTGATTGATCACACATGCAGTATTTACAAAAATAATGGCATGTGAGTATTCATGTTCGAACAGAGAAAAATAGTGACAAGTTGGATTGTTTTTGTAAAAAAAAAAGAAATCGACAACTGGAAAGGAAAAAAGGAAAGGAAAGGAAAGGGAAGGGAAGGAAAGGAAAGGGAAGGGAAGGGAAGGGAAGGAAAGGAAAGGAAAGGGAAGGGAAGGGAAGGAAAGGAAAGGGAAGGGAAGGAAAGGAAAGAAAAGGAAAGAAAATGAAATAAAAGGAAATAAAAGGAAAGAAAAGGAAAGAAAAGGAAAGAAAAGGAAAGAAAAGGAAAGAAAAGCAAAGAAAAGGAAAGAAAAGGAAATAAAAGGAAAGAAAAGGAAAGAAAAGGAAAGAAAAGGAAAGAAAAGGAAAGAAAAGGAAAAAAAAAGGAAAGAAAAGGAAAGAAAAGGAAAGAAAAGGAAAGAAAAGGAAAGAAAAGGAAAGAAAAGGAAAGAAAAGGAAAGAAAAGGAAAGAAAAGGAAAGAAAAGGAAAGAAAAGGAAAGAAAAGTAAATAAAATGAAATAAAAGGAAAGAAAAGGAAAGAAAAGGAAATAAAAGGAAAGAAAAGGAAAGAAAAGGAAAGAAGAGGAAAGAAAAGGAAAGAAAAGGAAAGAAAAGGAAAGAAAAGGAAAGAAAAGGAAAGAAAAGGAAAGAAAAGTAAAGAAAAGGATAGAAAAGGAAAGGAAATTAAAGGAAAGGAAAGGAAAGGAAAGGAAGGGAAAGGAAAGGAAAGGAAAGGAAAGGAAAGGAAAGGAAAGGAAAGGAAAGGAAGGGATAGGATAGGAAAGGGATAGGATAGGAAAGGGAAGGAAAAGAAAGGAAAGGAAAGGAAAGGAAAGGAAAGGAAAGGAAAGAAAAGGAGAGGAAAGGAAAAGAAAAGAAAGGAAAGGAAAGGAAAGGAAAGGAAAGGAAAGGAAAGGAAAGGAAAGGAAAGGAAAGGAAAGGAAAGGAAAGGAAAGGAAAGGAAAGGAAAGGAAAGGAAAGGAAAGTAAAATTGGGTAAAGGAACGGAAAGAAATGGAAGGAAAGGAAAGGAAAGAAGTAAAGAAAAGGAATTAAAAGGCAAAAAGGAAAGGAAAAGAATGGAAAAAAGGAAAGTAAAGCAAAGCAAAGCAAAGGAAAGGAAAGGAAAGAAAAAAAGAAAAGAAACCGAAAATTAAAGGAAAGAAACGAAACTGAATAAGGTGAACTTTAGAAAAGGGCAAATAAAAAAATTATATGAACTAAAAATATAAAAATAAAAGTTGAGACTGCTTTACTTTGAACAAATATAACAAACAACTATCAACTAGATCCGCAAAAAAATAGAAATATCTAACACATCTTGTATTCAAATTTTTTTTAGAACACGTCGCGTTTAATTTTTTTGTTTTAAGTTCTTCTTATTCCGATTTATTTTGAAATCTTACGACCACGAGTGATTCAACTCCCACCGCAATACTTTATCTCCTTATTTCTTTTGTCAACATTAATTTATGTCCATGTTTTGCTTTTAATTTGAAATTTTTCCAAAGCAATATCCAAACATTCTAGCTTAGCATTAATACCAAAACGAATTCGAGGCAAAAAGTCATTTAAATTTAAATATTCTCTTACCAAAAAGCGATATGCGTAGGCTGACTTTTAGCAGCAGGCTCAATTACTATTCAATTCAAAAACGTGTAATCCCATTTGCCGAAGGATAATTCAAGAATTCATGCGATCGGGCATTTTTCTAATAGCAAAGCGATTTTTCACGCGGCAAATAACATTGAACGCTTCGCTGGACTGCACGCAGCAAACTAAGCTTATTTGTTGTTTTTTTTTTTTAGAAAAAAGTTATAGTCCCAAGTGTCTTTTGCGATTTCACGCTGGCATTTAAATTTTAATCAATACAAAGTAATTGCAAATAATAAATCAATCAATTATGGAGTACTGAGGCGTCTAATGACAATGGAATATGGTGGATTTGAAAAACAACAAGATGGTAGAAGTAACTGTACTACTTTTAAATATGTATTTATTACATGGGGAAAGGACGCAGCAACACAAATTAGAGGATTTGCATGTCGTTTATATGGAAGCTAATCCCATTCACTTCCACGCAGCATGTCATCCACATTAATTGCATTTGGTGTGCAAGTCATTTGAGAGGCCAAAGGTGCTTATTTTACCTTTACGAGCGCCCGTTTAGAGCATCATGACTGACAACTATTGGCTTAACGCTTGACAGCCAACCGCTCTATAACATTAATATTCTTGAACTCAAGCAAAAATAAAAGAAAAACTGACAATTAAAGCTTAAAAAGTTATAAATAAAAATGTATTTATGTATCTGTATAGTTTATCTGAAACGCGCTGATCTCTGATCTGACTGTTCACCCACAAAATGTGTAGTAACCTTTCAGACGGAAGCTTTTGCGGCTGCCGTTGAGCCACGTGCCAATGATGCTGCCGCTGCACGAATGATAAGAATCTGCATGCAACTGCCGGTCTTACCAAAACCTACTACACTACTCTTCGATATGCTGCACTCCGCCTACTCCTCGCACACTAATCGCCGACACGCTGCAATTTATATCTTCAAGATTTACATGTTGTTGTTAGCAGCATCTCATCCGGCTGTCGGTTCACATCTCTCAGCCAAAACTAAACGTTTTGTCTTTTCACCAACCTTTCACCCTACATTCACACCTCAATGGTATATTGTACTTTTGTTGTTGTTGTAAGTAAAGCTTATGTTGTTCTATGATAATAATATTCCTCAGTTGTTTTTGAGTTTTATGTTTTTCTAAGCATTTTGTTGTTGCTTCCAGCGTGTTAATATTATAAAAATGACAAATGTTCCGAGTTCTCATAAATCCGCGGCGTGTGTTGGCGAATTGTTGTTGTTGTGCGTGTTTGCTTGTCAACCAATGTAAACAGAACGGGGTACATGTTAGAGGTCGGATGTGTTTAGATTTATTTGTGTACATTTATCCTGGTCGTTTTGGGTTCATATCATTTTGACAAATTTTCCGCCTTTTTGGCTTCCGCAGCGTATAACAAAAGTTTGGAAAAATGTTCCCAATGACAATAGGTCGTAGGATTTTGTTTGTTTGTTTGAATACCCAGTGAACTGATACTTCATTTTTATTTTTTTATTTTGTTTGATTTTATAATATTTTTTTATCTTATTTGATTTATTTTATTTTATTTTTTTTATTTTATTTTATTATTCTTTTTTTTTTTACTTTTTTATTTCAATTTATTTTATATTTTTTTTTTTCTTTTATATTTTTTTTTTATTTTTTTTTTTATTTTTTTTTTTCCTTAATTTTATTTTTTTATTTACTTTTTTTAATTTTATTTTATTTTTTTTAATTTTTTTTATTTACTTTTTTATTTTTTTTTTTTATTTTTTTTATTATTTTTTTATTTTTTTTTATATATTTTTTATACTTTTTTATTTTTTTTTTAATTTTATTGTTTTTTATTGTATTTTATTTTATTTTATTTTACTTTTTTTTAATTTTATTTTATTTTATTAAATTTAGTTTATTTTATTTTATTATTTATTCCTTTTTTTATTTTTTTTTTTTTCGTCTTTTTCATTTATTTTTTCCTTTCTTCATTTTTTTATTGTTTTTTATTATATTTTAATTTAAAAGTAATATTAATACATATGTCTCACTGGGTAATTGCCTGCAATCTCTGCTGCTAAGCTTTACATGCACGTGTTAATTGTCAATAAATTCTATACTTTCGAGATCAGCAGCGACATCATCAAAAGGCTTAAATAGCCAAAGTGCAACATTTCACATTTTTCCTCAGCGAGACTTTCCAAACATGGTTGTCGCTTTGCCCTTGACGTGTGAACAAGCAGCAATATTAGCTTAGCGTTGCATGTTAGCTGTGATATGATATTGTATTAATTTGTGTGCAACGTGTGCCACATGCAACATGCGTCTTAAATCAACAAAAGAGCAGAAGCTAAATTTGATTAACAATTTTTTGTTTGGCTTTTGTTCACTCCCGAAATGTGACACCATTAGAGAGTTTAGCGGCGAATATGAATTTGAGTATGAAAATAAGAATGAGTCGGAGGACTGCATAATATGACTACATATTATGTATTTGTTTTTGTTGCTTTGGACAGCAGTCGCTGGGGAATATCGTTCACGCTTGCTAAGTAAATGAATGAGCAAACGACGCTTTTTAGTTGTTTTTTGTTGAAAAATTTCGCAAATCACTTGCATTTTTTATGCGACGCTGAGATGTTGCCACCCTTTGTAAAACATTTGTTTGAACGTACACGTAAGAATAAAATTCCGCTCATCGTGAAAATAAATAGTCGCGCATAAAGACTTAATTCACCAAATCACTTCTGATAGATTTCTCTAGGGTCCGTTTGATGTGCGCACACACACACACTCACTCGAGCTCACATTCATATTTCACTTTCCTCACGAAACATATGCGAAACGCAGTTCCATCGCTTTGGTCATACCGCCATGCAGCCAGTCAGGCAGTCAACCAACCGACAGACACCCCATAATTTCACACTTGTTATTGTCAAAGTGACAGCTGCCACTTGTTTCATGATTATTTATTAAAAGAGCTTCTTGTTGTTGGCTTCCTTTTTTATTTACTTATTATACCTTTCATGAACATGAAATGGTATTATAACTTTGGTCCGATGTTTGTAAATATGAGAAGAAGAAGAGATAGACCCATCAATAAGTATACCGAAATGATCAGGATGACGAGATGAGTTGATTTAGCCATGTCCGTCTGTCCGTCTGTCCGTCTGTCCGTCTGTCCGTCTGTCTGTTTGAACGCAAACTAGTCCCTCAATTTTTGAGATATCTGGCTGAAATTTTGTATGTGGCCACCATTTTGTAATATAGGAATCATTTGTCGGAACTGACATGATCGGACCAGTATAACATATAGCCCCCATACAACCGATTGTTCAGATATAAGGTTTTTTGGCCAAAACTTCCGCAATTAAAAAGTTAGAAACGTAAAATTTCGCAACTCGAGTACTTTCTATTTATGTAGTGTATATAGTGAAAATCAACCAGATCGGGCAAATGTAACATATAGCCCCCATACAACCGATTGTTCAGATATAAGGTTTTTTGCCCAAAACTTCTGCAATTAAAAAGTTAGGAACGTAAAATTTTGCAGCTCGAGTACTTTCTATTTATGTAGTGTATATAGCGAAAATCAACCAGATCGGGCAAATGTAACATATAGCCCCCATACAACCGATTGTTCAGATATAAGGTTTTTTGGCCAAAACTTCTGCAATTTAAAAGTTAGGAACGTAAAATTTTGCAACTCGAGTACTTTCTATTTATGTAGTGTATATAGTGAAAATCAACAAGATCGGGCAAATGTAACATATAGCCCCCATACAACCGATTGTTCAGATATAAGGTTTTTTGGCCAAAACTTCCGCAATTAAAAAGTTAGAAACGTAAAATTTTGCAACTCGAGTACTTTCTATTTATGTAGTGTATATAGTGAAAATCAACCAGATCGGGCAAATGTAACATATAGCCCCCATACAACCGATTGTTCAGATATAAGGTTTTTTGGCCAAAACTTCCGCAATTAAAAAGTTAGAAACGTAAAATTTTGCAACTCGAGTACTTTCTATTTATGTAGTGTATATTGTGAAAATCAACAAGATCGGGCAAATGTAACATATAGCCCCCATACAACCGATTGTTCAGATATAAGGTTTTTTGGCCAAAACTTCTGCAATTAAAAAGTTAGGAACGTAAAATTTTGCAACTCGAGTACTTTCTATTTATGTAGTGTGTAGAGGAAAATCAAGAAGATCGGGTAAATATAACATATATTTAGCCCCATACAACCGGTTGTTCAGATATAAGGTTTTTTGGCCAATACTTCCGCATTTAAAAAGTTAGGAACGTAAAATATTGCACCTTTAGTACTTTCTACATATGTAATGTGTATAGTGTAAGTCAGTACAATTGAACACGTATAATATATAGCCTCCATACAATCGATTGTTCCGATAACTCGGATCCTATTATTTTGTAAGTTTTTTTTAAATTATAACAAAGATGTGTAATGTGTGTAGTAAATATAGTTAAATTGAAACAGGCTGTACTGGGGATCGAACAGTGAAAATCGTGACGCGTATTCATGAAAGGTATATAGCCTTCGGCACAGCCGAAGACAACTTTCCTTACTTGTTTTTTTTTAATATTTTTACTTGTTTTTTTGCGTCACTTATGCATATTAGGGTGCCCCAAAAAATAATACAATATTATACAATTACCTGCGATACCGAAAGGCACCGGTTCAACTTCAGGAAGAATAATATAAAACCGACTAAACTAAAATAAAATAAAAAGAAATTTTAAAATGACAAAAATAAAAAAATAAAATAAAATAAAAAAATAAAATAAAAAATAGTAAAAAATTAATTAAATAAAATAAAATTAAAAAATAAAATAAAACAAAATAAAATAATATAAAATAACTAAACAAAAATAAAATAAAATAAAAAAAATAAAAAAAATTAAATTAAAAAAAATAAAAGTCATTAAAATGAAAAAAAAAAAAAAAAATATATATAATAAGATTACATTAAATCTAATAAAATAATAAAAAATAAATAAAATAAAATAAAATAAAATGAATAAAACTATACCCTAGGATATATATTTGTTTGCCTTCATTGAAGTAAGTATTTACATAAGTGTGTAAGTCTGTAAGTGGCAATTGTTTGTTATTGTACTGTCGTTAAAGCTCTGCATTGTTGGCAATGATTGCAGTTGAATTGGTAACTTGGACAGTTGGTGGCAATGCCACTTCTGAAATGCGACATTCAAGTGCAACCAAGTCTGTGCTACGTCAGGCACTCATCAGCGTCAATGTCCTTGGCGGATGTATGTAGTAGAGATGTAAATACGGGAAGGGTAAAACGTGACTAAGCTCCCATATCTTTCAAATTTACCAATGGTTGGATCGTCTCAGTTTCATTGATGTTGTCTTCAAATTTCTCCCAGGAACTTTTCTGATTCCCAGTCATCACTGAGTCGAGTAATCAAAACGCTCCTTACAATATTAGAATTCGGCGAATATAAATCATCAAATATCCTTCAAAACTATCAACTAGAAAATGTCGGAATAGGTATTGATATGGTGTCGATATTTTACTCGAATAGGTCATCATTGTAAATGAGAAGACTCAAGTTAAAGAAAGATTACCAGGAACATTTAAATTTTAAATAACGGTACTACATCTTCAAGCCTCAGTCTATCAAATACCCAAAACCTCAGTCTATCAAATACTCGTATAAACCATCGATGTTGAAAATACATTGAATTATCCAGTATGACATAAAAGTTGGAATGATACTCAAAGCTGACGATGCGACTCTATACATTCATTTAACAAAAATCAATGTCATCCATTCATGTTGTCTCGTCTGCTGTTGCCCACCATTTTATTATTTTTAATGATGTCCTGTCGCGGCGGTCGTTCGTTAGCTTAAACGTTTGGTTCGTCGTGGAATTGCTGTTGCCACTTATACAAAATGTCAATAGGCCATGTTAATTTCCCTCGATTGACAAAGTGTCAATGTGATTTTCTTTCAAGCATTACTGTTATTTTTTATGTGTATGATTGTTGTTATATTGATTGTTGTTTGTTTTTGTTGTTGAGTGCTATACGGAAATTATTATAGCATGACATTTAATTAAAAAACCGAGAGGGATAAAATGGAAGCATGATACTTGTCAAAGTAGTTATATTGAAAATTAATGAACAATCGTGAAAAGTAAGTGAAAGAACTAAAAAGAAGTCATAGAATTCCTTGTTTCTGAGGATGCAAGACCAGTGAAGATCGACATTATGAGGGACTCCCTATGGAAGTGATGACGCCATTGGACTGGAACTCTCCTCAAAAGACTCGCACACATTTTTTTGTGGAAAAAAGCAAGAAACTACGATTTAAAAATTTGTTCTAACGACGTCAAACCCGTATATGTAGCCAATTTTCGAATGCTCTTGACTTTTCCATAAGCGATTTTCAAGCTTTTAACAATTTGTTATTACATGCATCAATCATTGAAATTTAATTAAAACTCAATTATTAGTAATATCACATGTATTCTAAGATACGATTTTTTCTAATTTCATGCAACTTTAGAAAGGTCACAAATACTTCGATCTGAATTCGATACACCTCAATTGGACATAAGCACTACATGATTACGGGTGCACCCGCTACGAATACAGTCTGTATGGTCACCCCGAAAAGGTTCAGTTGTTATGTGACAATCGATTAGTTATAGCACTTACATCAGTGATGACAGGCATGAAGAAAATTTTTATTTCAAAACTGCAAATAAATTTTGAGAATAGGAAAACTTAAGAAAAGACCTCGACAGAAGCAAGCATTGCAGATATGGGGTTTGTCCACATGAAGGTCTCTCTAGTAGTATTTATTGTATTGTGAACACCATAACTTTACTACACATATGTATATAAATAACTTCACGTGAAAGTTCAATGCTATTGTTGCTGTCAACCACCCCATTGGGTTCGCCCACTTTTTCATAGAATACGCACACATTAAAATGGTCCGCTCATTTATGATAGTTTTACCACCTCCAATAAATAAAATTGTAATTTTTCCATTGCTCAGTTTTCCTTTTAATTTTGTCGAATATGCCGTTTGGCGTTAATAAAATTGCTAGAAATAAATGCATTTGACCCTTGAAATTGATTTGCTTGACAAAAATCGGTATTCAAACATTCCGGCAAGCGGTGTTGTAATCATTTTAGTTACATTGAGCTTACATTCTTATGCCACACCCACATAAAGTGATGAGGTATATAAACTTGGGGTCAAAGTTCAAATTGCTTGGTCAGCGTTTACCTTAGCCTTTCATCCCTGTATAACTATGTTTATATATATATGTATCTAGCAATGCTATGCTATGCTATAATTGATCATGTCGTTGTAAATTTATTAGTCACAGGAGACACATTTGTAAACTTTACGCATAAATAGTTGTTGGATGATAGAAAATCTATTCATATTTGTGTACATAACTTAATCTTGTTACATTAGAATTTCATATAAAATTAGTTCTGGCATTATAACTTGTGTACCTTGTAGTACAGCCTGTCTCAGAGGCACTTTAAAATACTTTCTGTCTTGGAACTTGTTTAAAAAACGGCCCAGAACTAGTAGCAATGAAATATGTTTACAAGGAGGTTTCATTCGGACTTTGGTATATTTCGATATATTTATTAATATTATATTTTTTCATGTTACTTCAACTTATTTTTTATTTAATTACACTGTACAACAAAATTGAATTTTTTTTAAATCCCACCGGGTTTTTCAACGGTTTCTGCAACTTTTGAGTGTGCTGAATTTGAGTCTAAAGTTCGATTTTTCGGCTCACCCTAGGTTTTCTCTCCAGAGGTTGGTTTGTAAAGAGATCGGTAGTTAGAAACCAATGAAAGATCCTATGAGATTTTTGGCTGTGGTACAGTGTTATTTATAATTAAATTTTTTTTTTTCACTTTACACTTTCCTGAGTGATTCATTTATGTATGTGAGCATCACTGACATATATGAAAATCACATTCACATTCATTGTGTGCCTCGTTAACATTCCATTGCAAATGTGCTGCAGGAGGTAAACCCCCAGCATAAATACAAACACAGCTCCATATACGCTCCTTTTCTTCTTCTTCTTGGATCCTTTTCAGCTCATCCTTTCACTGTGAATATAAACACGAGCAACATTTCGCTGTGCTGTTATTATCCTTGCTTTGTCAGCATTTTTATGCGCCGATTTTTGGCATCTTTTGCTCCATTCATTTGTTGCCTCGAATTTTTATGCATTTGTATATATTCGCCTTTTTGCATACTTTATACATATTTTGCTATGAAATTTATGTGCGCCATTGTTTTTATGGCATGCACCCATTTTTTCTTCTATGTGTGTGTGAATAGCCCTGCGGAGCCAACTGGTGGAGCCATTCGAAAGCATAGGAATGTAAGCTAGTTAACGATCAAGGGGGTTGGGATGTACGTACATATAATTTCCAAGTAGGGCTGCAGACGGTTTAAGTACAGATGAATGTAAATATTTATGTATGAATGTATGTATGTAGATAAATATATAAAATAAGCAGACAGTTATCTGCAGCGCTTACAGTTATGGTGGGTGGAGCTTATGGCGTTACAAGCGAAAGTGGGGCTCATATATTTTTCCAATCCCTTTTAATATCAACCAAGTGTCATATTGTTTTCATACAATAACAACTACACAAAAATAATATATGATAATAAATTCGATAAGCACATAAATACTTATTCTTACAGAGAAATAAAAATGCTATAAAAACAGGATAAAATAATGAAATTTCTTCTACACAAACATTTTGTTGTTTTCATTATTTCGCAGGCTCATACGCCAAAAGATAAGAAACAAATTGTATCTATCTGGCTTTATAGTTGACGGTCGGATTGGGTGTACATATTGTGGAGAGTCTACCTAAAATAAAATATAGAAAAATTAAAAAAAGTTAAATAACATCCAACAACTTGATAATAAAAAACATATTTGCGGCTAATTTTTAACAAGAATACATTTCTGCTAATCTTAAAGATTTTCTTAGGATTTGAACATTTTTATTCGAAGGATATCTAAACAGAAAAATGTGCATATTTTGGTATGTTATCATGTAATTTAGTTTTATGTTTGCTGATAGGTATCTATCCGCCATATTTGTTATGCCCTTATTATACAATTTGCCATTAATTTTATTGTTTTTTTTTTTTTTTCTTAATGGCATTTTCCTCACATTCTCTACGCATATGATTTCACTTTGATGGTATAACCAAAAACAAATACAACTCAACCACGGCTTCCCTCTTTGGAAAATTAGGCATATTGGCAAAGGATAGATATGTCTTAAGAAATACATATACACACGCGTACATGCATACTTTTATAGCCTAATAGGAGAATGTGATAAAAGAGACTAAGCAAAGATAAGCACAATCATATGTATTTGCATGAAAGTGCTTAGGTACACATTTAAATTTCTGAAAGTATCTAGATTTTATTTCGTTTAATATGAGTTGTCATAAAATTATTTTTTTTTTCCGATGGAAATCTAATTTCAGAACCTTAACAATAAAAATGAAATAGTTTATATAAAAAGTCCAAGTAATAGCATTCATATGGCTTTTCATAGTCATAGACTTTGTGAATTACGATTTCTTAAAATAACTACCAAATTCTGTCCCTAACAAGCTTTAAGTACGACTCTCATATATGTAAATACTTACCAACCACAGTTGGAAAAACCCATTCAAACAAATCACACACTTCATCTGACCATAAAGCATTTTCTTTGCCTATCGCAACAATATATTTTCACAACTATTTATTTGATAAGCATTTGAAACAGGATTCATTCCATTACATAAGCGACAAGCCTAGCCAATGTTATCATCTTTCGGTTTCGCGGCAATGCGGCATTTTCTTTGCTTCACAACATTATGATTGCACCAAGAACGTAAATCACAGTGATGAATATGTTTTGATAGAACTTTAAGAGCGAAAATATTCTATGATTCGCAAGTGGAAAGAACTAGCAACCGACTGGCGAACAGTGGGGCATTTTCGTTAAAAGCGCGATTAAATATTGTAAGAAATTATCAATAATATGAAACCATGTTCGTTTCCTAAGTCTATCTTTTTTCCTATCTGCCATAATCAAAATCTTTTAGCTCATGCTATCGTCTGATTTTCTGCTGTTTAAACACTATCAAAAAATTAAAGCGATATGCGGATAAAATGTTTAGAAATTATCAATAATACCGAGTTAGTTTCCTAATTCTTTCCTTTTTTTCTATCGACGATCATCAAATTCTTGTAACTGCCGCGATCGTTTAGCTTTCTATTGTTTGAATCGATCATCATATTCTTTCAGCTTATGTGATCGTCTAGCATTTTACTATCTGTAAACTATCAATGATATAAAACCGAGTTCGTTTCCCAAGTCCTTCCTTTTTCGCTATCCACGATCATCAAAATCTTTTGGCTACGCAATCGTCTGTCTTTCCAATTTTTAGAAACTATCAACAAAATAAAACCGAGTTCGTTTCCTAAGTCTTTCCTTTTTCCTATCTACGATCATCAAAATCTTTTGGCTACGCAATCGTCTGTCTTTCCAATTTTTAGAAATTATCAATAAAATAAAAACCGAGTTCGTTTCCTAAGTCTTTCCTTTTTCCTATCTACGATCATCAAAATCTTTTGGCTAACGCAATCGTTTGTCTTTCCAATTTTTAGAAACTATCAATAAAATAAAACCGAGTTCGTTTCCCAAGTCTTTCCTTTTTTCCTACCCACGATCATCAAATTCTTCTGGCTAACGCAATCGTCCGTCTTTCTACTGTTTAGAAACTATCAATAAAATTAAACCGAGTTCGTTTCCTGAGTTTCCTTTTTTCCTATCCATGATCATCAAATTATTTTAGCTGCAATGATCGTTTGGTTTTTTATGCGGTTATTTACGGAGTTTTGTAAAAGTAGCCCCCTGTGCAAAGCAAGAACTATGGTTAATATAGCGCCAAGCAGTTCACAAATGTGAACTACTTTTGAAAAGTGAACAACTTCTTAACTACAACCATTCAAATAAATAAAGCAGACTACCACATCCTCTAGCCTACCTACCTCAGCCACATATTCCACTCATCCTGCCATCATTTGCGTAGTAAGAGTAATTATATTTGATATGAAGTGAGTTTTGTGAGCATACATATATGCAGTTTAGATATGAAGGTAGTATGTAGAAGACGTCCAACCAATAATCGTAGGCAAGTTTACTTTGCATGTATGAGTTAGATCATCCTCTGCTTTGGTATGTAGTAATGATTAAGAAGGTACAAACGCATTATATGTACATATGTAAATGCTGATATCTGCTAAGATTGATTGTGACATGTTGAAGGCATAATTTCACTAAAATGATTATATTCGATATGCCAATTTTCGCAAGCGAATGAATTAAATCAAATTGGAATATTATTTTATGAGTATGTGTTGTTGATATTATGCTGCACAGGAAGTCTAAAGATCCTGTGCAAATTAGTTAAGTTGCGAAATTTTATTGTGAGAAATTTTTGACAAGGGTCGAATTGCAATTCAAGTTATATTTAAGTATCTTCTACACATATGGGTGTATATTCGTACATATGCACATCGTTCATGCATATTTAAACAATTTTGTATGGGAATATACAGTTGGCTACAAAAGCTTTATACTATCTCAGGCTTTTTGGATCTTGGTCTTGATACTTGTCATATTTCACGGCCAATAAAAGCCTCAATTCAATTTTGGACAGTAGATAGGTATGTATGTAGCTGACGCCAACTTTAGTACCTATTTTATTTCGAATATGACTATGCCTCTATGTTTTTAGCGCAGAGTTAACGTCAAATGAGGGTTTGAACTTATGCGTTTTTGACCATTTTTAAATTAAATTTGAGTTAAAAAGTCTTATAAGTGGGCCAAAGCATCTTCTTCTTTCATAGATTTATCTTTTTCAACTCATTTATATATTTTCCTCATTTACGAAAACTTTTTGCAAGCACTGTATTTCGAACTTAATTTTTACCTGTCTTGATTGTGAAGTTGATTTTACTGTATGATGAGGATCATTGGCAGCAATTCTACAAAATGAACACAATTATAGTTGTCAAACGTCATAATTATATAATTATTAGGGTGATTCAACAAAATTTTGTTTATTGGATTGGGTTTGACGACTCAAATTTTTCTTTTAATCTTGGTCAAGCACATTGTGAAGCTGTCGAGACAATTCTGACAGAAACTTTAGAACAACTTGAATTGAAACAAAATTTGACAGTGGTTTGATGTTTGAAGTCAGTAATTAAATAAAGAGAGCTAACAACTCAAACAACTAAACAATTTCAAAGTATAATTACCTACAAATTACATTCTATGAGAACAGTCCATCTTCAGAGACAATACCCATAGCAATCTATATCAACTGTTGAACAAAGTTCTTTAAAAAAACTTCGACTAACCTACCCATTGATTAAAAAATTAACCGCAACAGAATATTTTTGACACCTTAAAATCAATGCAGACCAAATTAGGCATAATAATCGACATTATCTCGCCGCAAACATTTGAAATGAGAATGAACTTTCTTGATCGCGTAACATTTGAAAGCTTGCGCCCTTGACGCTCTTTTGCGTTTATCCGAGAACGTTATTAAACGCATTAACTAAGCGGTAAACGGAAACAAGCAAATTCAAAAAAACAAAAATGTTGCCACAACTGACCAACTAAATGTTGCTCCTAAGATGTGTATGGTAAATAAGTATGGTACAGCGGATGATAGACAGACGAATGAGGCAAAAGGTAGTTAGTTGCTGCCTCATACACTCGTACACAGCCCAAACAGCATATCTCCAAATTGGGATTCGAGCATAAGCTTCAACACAAACAACATCCAACCGTAGCCACCCGATATACACAGTGTCCCCGCTAGCTCTTCTCGCTACTACAACAATAACTTCAGTTGCCCCAAATCGTTGTTGATTTTCGTTGTTGTCTTTGTTGCTGCTGGGCCAGCATTTTCCATCCAACTTCCTTATATACTTTCTGTGTATAACTTCAATGGAATTATCTTTTGCTACTTCTTCTTCTGTTTTCCTTCTGCCGCTACACACTTTGGGCTTGTTGTTTGCGCTGTTTTTGTGTGATTTATAGGGCTTTTAAGATATTTTATTAAAATGCATATTCGTTGCTCGGATGTCACTTGCCAGCGAATGTTTATGATTTTCATATGCTCATATAACAGAAGGTGTCCGTAGTTGGCCATTGTGTGCGGTGTTAAAGAGCAGGATATATTATTCCAACCAATGTACGATTAAGCATATTACCTGTAAGTGTGTAGGTATGTATTTTTGGATATATTTTTTCTTTCTCATTTTTACTGATAATCTGCCGACTTCTTGTTTTTTTTTTTTTAAGAAGTTGTTTGTTGTATGTCATAAATTGTCACCGCGGCATAATTGTTCCTTAGCGATTTTAACTTGAGCACTTCTGGTTCTTAGTTTTTGTGGTCGAGACATGTGTGTTTTTTTCATTTTATTTTATTTTATTTCATATAGTTATTAGATAAATTTATTTTACCTTATTTTGATTTATTTATTTTTTATTTTATTTTTTTTTTTATTTTATTTTATTTTTTTTTATTTTGTTTTATTTTATTTTATTTTATTTTATTTTATTTTATTTTATTTTATTTTATTTTATTTTATTTTATTTTATTTTATTTTATTTTATTTTATTTTATTTTATTTTATTTTATTTTATTTTATTTTATTTTATTTTATTTTATTTTATTTTATTTTATTTTATTTTATTTTATTTTATTTTATTTTATTTTATTTTATTTTATTTTATTTTGTTTTATTTTATTTCATTTTATTTTATTTTATTTTATTTTATTTTATTTTATTTTATTTTATTTTATTTTATTTTATTTTATTTTATTTTATTTTATTTTATTTTATTTTATTTTACTTTATTTTGATTTATTTTTTTTTTTATTTTTTTTTTTTTTATTTTTTTTTTTTTTTTTTTTTGTTTTATTTTATTTTATATTATTTTATTTCATTTCTTCTTCTTTTTTCTCACTAACTAACTAACTAATGACGGCGATATACCAACAGGTTATCATAACATCTAACGAGATTTTTAGCCGAGCTTCTCTTTCCAGCTTGTGGTGTGTTGCTTTTGAGTTTTTCCTACAAGTTGGTGGGACCTACAGTTTTTTGCCGACTCCGAACGGCACTTGCAAAGCAAATGACTTTTTTGCTGAGAAGCTTCTCATGGCAGAAATTCACCCGGAGAGTTTGCCAAACTTCTGCCGAGGGGCGACCCAGTTTTAGAAAAATTGTTTTTCTAAATAATTTTTGATGTTACTTTTGCCGGGCATCGAACCGCCACGACTTGGTGTAGAAGACCGAACACTTAACCGCTACACCACGGCGGCCGCCTTTTTACTCACAGTGCCTGGATATGCTTACGAAAAATTCGTTATGGAGAAATACAAGTATTGACGCTAAAAATGTCACACCCCAAAAGCTAGATGTAAAATCAGATGGTTTCGAGTCTAGTCATCACTGCCGTGGTGGAGCTGCTATGGACACCAATTTTTTCTATTTGTTATTTTTCATACGTTTGATTTTCAACTCCATTCCAATCAACTTAGAGAACAACTTTCCCCAAATAACAGCCAGGCGCAGAAAGCAAAAATAATGCAAAGCAAGCAAAAGGATAAACAAATACTGAATTTTTATATGAATTTGACTGTTTGTACTTAAGGACGAGACGTGTTTATTGTAAGGAAAATTGTATGCTTTCCCAAATCTTGCGCTTAACTTTTTTCATCTTTACCTATCACTTATCCTTGCTCTCAAAAGCTTTTGCGCTGCTCTTCAAGTTATTTGTTTGTTTTGCGACCTCCTTCAGTTACCGCAGGATCAAGCGTGTAAACAATATCAATTTAGATAAAAGTAAACTCGATATTTCTTTCTATTTATGTGCGTTTTCATGCAGCTATGAAGTTTTGTGTAAATAAATTGGTTTATGTTTGGAATTTTAAATAGCTAAGTTAAAAGGCGTGTGCAAGAGGAGAGTCAGTGGGGTTACTGCCTTCTCCTGCACGACATTAGAGTGGTTTTTTGTTTAGAACTCATCATTGATCTATCAGCGTCTTTGAGAGGAAATTCTAAATCGGGACCGTCAGCCATCGAGTTTTGTAACTATCTACTATTCCTATTTGGGTATATATTTTGACACAAGTTCAAAAGTTTCGAACCAGAATAATTTGATATTCCGACAATTGCAGCTGAGATTTTCTTTGTGGTTTTGACTTCTTTTGATATCAAATTTCAAAGAGAAGCACGTACATACATATGTAGTTATCGTATATATTTATACTGATTACCAACATATCCAGCTATTGATAGTACTTCGCTATAAGTGCTCTTGCACGTGGCATAACACTCCACGAATGAAGGTTCGGAAGCCACCCTATCTGAAAATGAAACTCTTGGAATTTTTGCAAGCTAATGTAAAGCTAAAGTGTAGATGGTTCATGTGCGAAAATCATAGTTTCGAAAAAGTTCGGCCTTAATCTTTCAATTCAAAATATTACAGATGCACATCTTCTATATAAAAGTAAACGAAATGATTTCATGCTAGCATACCACATTTTCAAAAAATGAAAAAACAATAAAAAATAAAACGATTTGCAGAATTTTCCAGGTGAAAGCATAGCAGAGCAATTCACCGCAGACATCTGCACATATGCACACATGAATAAATACTGCTATAATAGTATGTATAAGTTAAGTTAGGGATGTTACGGATTAAATAAAATTAAATTAAATTAAATTAAATAAAATTAAAAATAAAATAAAATAAAATAAAATAAAATAAAATAAAATAAAATAAAATAAAATAAAATAAAAAATAGAATAAAATAAATAAAATAAAATTAAATTAAATTAAATTAAATTAAAAAAAAATAAAATAAAATAAAATAAAATAAAATAAAATAAAATAAAATAAAATAAAATAAAATAAAATTAAATTAAATTAAATTAAAAAAAAAAATAAAGTAAAATAAACAAATAAAATAAAATAAAAAATAGAATAAAATAAAATAAAATAAAATAAAAAATAGAATAAAATAAAAACCAGAGGTCGGTATTCGTGGTCTAAAAGAATCGAAAGCATCTCAAATAGGTTATCACAAATCTGCTATATCTCTAAAGTATGTCTAAACTATGTATGCATCTGTCTATCTACCTGAATTTATAGTTGTATGTATTCCCTATTAAATTAAATTTACTTTTAGTGTCAGTCACGCGGCAAAAAGGGGAGATGAAAGCTTCAAGACTAGAGACTGTGCACTCTTTTTTTCTATGCGCACTTATAATATAAAACTTGAAGAAAAATACAAGTAAGTAGTTCAAAGCAAATATTAATTTAACAAATAATGTATATAATGTGGGTAGTGCAAGCATGTGGGTAAATAAATATGGGTTGAAGAATGAGGGTATGGATCATTACTAAAACAATCATACACCGCCAAGTACAAAAAAAAAATATCTATAGGTATTATATGTACATATGTACCACAGTAAGTAGCTAAATATATTTTGTTGTATGCCAACAATCTTCGTATTTTATTCCGCCATATTTGTGGAATTTTATTGGGGTTGTTTCTTATGGGTGGCTCCTTCTACCCACCCACTCTTTGGCTGTGACAAATTATGAAATATGAATATATTTTTATGTCAACCCTCATGTCATATTATGTACTGCAATATTGCTCCATCGTTTGTTCTATCCATACATTTAATATTTGCACTTTATGTTATACAACAAAACAATTGGGTTTTGCGCATGTTTCATAATATTTGCGGTTAATATGGGGTTGTTCTCTCTTTATTGGGTGCAAAAGTGGGATGTGTTTGTTGTTGTTGTAGCAGTACTAGGCAGGGCGATAGTCGGAATATCCACTTATCAAACTTATGTTACAGACCAGAGAGGAGTGTACTGATGTTTACAGTACTTTGTGGGATATGAATCCGGTATGTTCTGCTGCATAGCACCTTGTGGTACTAGCCCGCCTGTCTTGGGAATGACGTCGTTGACCTATAGGCTCAAAATGGTCTAGGTAGTTTTCTAAGAGGTGACTATAGATCTATTCTTGAGAACATATAGGCAACCATGATTCCTTAAAACTTGCATCCTTTGGAACTATGAACCTTGGAATAGGTGTTTTCAGTTTTTGAAGCTGTGCTGTGACATAATCATAAGCAGAGTTCTTGGTACAGGCTCTTTTGCAATGAAGTTGTTTTTGTCATCCTTAGCAAATTTTTCTCTGTAAAAGCTACACAATAAAATACATAAACATTCACCTTAATTTCATTCCCTGCTGTGGTCGATAATATTTTTATAACAGATACGAATAACTTTCATAGCTAAATTAATTTGGTGATATCTTAGAAAAATCTCGTTAAGAACAAACATTAAATATTTAGCAATAGATAAGATTTGCCCGTCTTTTTGACCGTACATTTGGCAGCAATAAGAACATACCACTGATATATTAACGTATGTATGTATGTGTAGATGTTCAAAATAAAGCCTAATCAAAAACTTACATACTCACACGTAGCAGCTCAATAATGTTCAAGAGTGTGTAAATAATTTAATACATCAAGTAAATTGGAAATGAAATGAAAGTTTATGTTGTCGCCCATAAGTAGCAAAAATGTGGGTATGTATGAATGTTTGTTCAAGTAAATGCCATTTCGATATGTGGCGATAAAAACTAACAAAATAATGAACAAATACTATGCCAAAAATCTACCATCAACAAATAGTAAACTTTGCGCATTTTGTTTTTCTTTGGATGAATGTGTGACTTTTAAGGTACCCTGCAGGAAAATCAGGTTGTTAATTGATGCTGCATATATATATACCTTTGAAGACGTCAATTTCCCTAATTGTTTTCTGAAGTACCTTTGATACATAATTCTAAAGTACGTACAATGTACATTGTACGTATATTTGAAGTTTTCTAAAAAACATTTTACTATTCTAAAGTCCATTTGATACACATAATCTAAAAATAAATTGACGATTTCTAACATCAATATTATGATTTCTTAAATCAATTTGGTGTGTATATAGCAGAGACTTGTAACAAAACTCGTACCGAAACGAAACTCGCGTTTCTGGCGTTTCTGTTCCAAGAAACTTTAAAGGATAGAAACTAAATTCGAAACAAAATGATTGTAACGGTTTCAGCAGAAACACAATCTGTAACGAAACTAAATTAATTTTGTTCCTTGTAACAGAAACCGAAACAGAAACCAAATTAATTTTGTTTCTCAGTAGCAGAACTGTAAACATTCTTATAATACTATTTGCACTACACTAGGATGGACCTATAATATTTATATATATAATATATATCGTCGCTCGGCCCGAAATACCGCGTATTTGCAAAAAACAAAAAGGCGTATATACCAAAATGTCAAAAACGAGATTTCGTTACCCTGACTGGGACTCATCGGTCTTAATGTATTGACGTTAAAATTCCTCCGTTTTTAGCTACAAAAACACAAATAAATAAATAAAAAACCTTTTATGGAACCTATTTTCTTTAAAATAGAGCTGTTCAATACCGCATATTTTAAAAAAGCTATGTTTTGCAGTTTGAGTGCTTTTTCTTTTGTAAATTCTTATATCCTCCTACACAATTTGGCTTCCATTAAATACGCGGTATTGCTTTTTGCAATACGCGGTATTGCGCGCCGAGCGACGATATATATATCTGCCCAATATCCCATTATCCATACAAAACTATGTTACACCCGCAAAAGCATCCTCCTTCGACATCTTATAAAAATGATGATGATGATGCACTACAAAGTAGTTTGAATGAATTATTATTAGAAAATGAAATATTTGTTGATAACTATTAATGTTAATTTTTTCACAATCCGTTGCCCTATGCGTATGTATGAAGCGTTTTTATATATCATTTAAAAATAAAAAATAAAAAAGACAAACCTATAGTCCCGCAGTTATATTTTTCTTCATATCTTCAGCATTTATTGTCGGATCTTAAAGTATGATACTCCATTTGTTTGTGCCAAGGACCCGGATTTTCTTACCGAAGTTCCATTGTGGTACTTACCCGCCAGTATGTAGCTGTCCAGTGACACCAAGAAGTTAAATGTACCACACGAGGTTTCAGAGGTCGACTGAAGTTACTTTAGTTGGTTGCAACAGACATATACATGTATATTATATACCAGAAAATAATAAATCCATCCTAATAATAATAATAATAATAATAATCTACTGCAAATATAGTTTTGCTACTGAGAAACAAAATTAATTTTGTTTCTGTTTCGGTTTCTGTTACAAGGACCAAAATTAATTTAGTTTCGTTACAGGTTTTGTTTCTGGGGTTTTGTTTCTGTTTCAGTTTCGTTACAAGCTGTGTAACAGAAACTGAAACCGAAACGCGTTACAAGTCCCTGGTATATAGTTTGTAGCAACAGAAGTTTCCTACAGGGTATGTTCAACACACAAGCATACGTAAATATGCAGTTTGTATGCGGTTATCAGTATTATCATCGGGCAATAACGCCGCCAGCCATACGCCCACATACATATACACCTGGATTTCCACATTTATTATTTTTAATGCTCATCATCTGCTCAAATTTTTGTGCGCTTAATTGGAAAATTCTTATTTGCTTTCATTACTTTTACCAACTTTATCTGATGCGCAGTCATACTGATAATATTTTTATATATATATATTTTTTTTTGTTGTAACTGAGATCCTCGACTTCAAATACAGCTAACCTTTGAAGTTTCTTAAAAATTTTAGGTACTTTTCTAAATATTTGAGTAAATGTGGAAGGCCTTATTATATTAAGGACCCTTTTGTCATCTGGACTTTATAAGTTTCTGCTAAATCTATAGTGAACTTTAGAAAAAAAACAGCGCTAATAGGGTCTATACACAGTGCGTCTGACTCGCGAGTCATCTGTGTAACTACGTGTTGACCTAAACTGACTCTTGACTCAGACGCATCGTGTATAGGTCCTATAAGGTGAGCAGGTCATATTTGACTAAAAACTTAGTTAATTTTTGCTCTGAACCCGTCGAATACATATTAAGTAGTTTTTGTTGTTAGCATCTATTCATGAATTCAGAATACCAATTTTACTATAACTTAGTTTATAATAACATAGCATAATGTTGGCGCTTAAATTGATGATGGTCAAAATAGTTTTATTGATCGATTGATTGCTTGATGAAGTATGTTTGCTTTGATTGTGGCAAAGTTTGTGGTCAATGCGTTTGCGATATGCTTACATACGTTGAATAGGTATACTATAAACAAATGTTTATGTGTTATCTTTAGCTTTAATATCAACTGTGCTTTAATCAAGTGCCAAAATATGCATCGCAGTTTGGAAAGTTTTTGTTTATGAAAATTTGTCAGATTCTGAAAAAATAATTTGTTGCAAAAATTTAAAAAAATTTAAAACAGATTTTCAGTAATTAAAGCTTTTACAGTAAGGTCTTTGATTAGTACAAGGAGCTCTGTTGAATGGTATTGCTTCATTCGAGACAAAAAAGATTTAATGTAGAAGATTATGAAAAGAATTTGCTTAATTTTGTTATTAATGTTGTAACATCAGACGAAAAATATGCCCGTTTTGCGTCATTATCAGTTTAAATATTAAAAATAATATTTAATTTTGTTCTTATTTGAATTTATTTCATTTTATTTTTTTAATTTTTTTTTTTTTTGTTTTCCTTTTTTTGTTTTTTTTTCTATATTTAGTCATATTTCAATATTTTATTATATTTTATTTTTGTTTTATTTTATTTTATTTATTTTTTTTTTAATCTTAATATTATTTTTTTCATTATATATTTTTTATCATTATATTTTTTTCATTTTACTTTTTTTTTAATTTTATTTTTTGTTTTTTTCTATATTTTGTCATATTTCAATATTTTAGTATATTTTTTTTTAATTTGTTTTTTTTTTATATATTTTTTTTTCATTTTTTTTTTTATCTTTATATTATTTTTTTATTATTTTCCATAATTATCATTTTCCTTAACTCCTATCGGAGCATAGGGCCTTGCGACCGACTTGAATCGTATTCTGTTTGGTACCGTTCTCATGACATCATTCCATGTGTATCCTGGGTCTTCTTTAATCTAATATCTTTAAACGAGTTAATCTTGTATATTTGTATATTTGTATGTTCGGACTATCTCGAGAACCGCTTGACCGATTGGGATGAAATTTGGCACAAAGATAGTATGATGGATTCTAAGACTACCCACTTTAGGGTTGCCACTTGGGGCGGTTTACAGGGTTGCCACCTATCCCTTTTTTTATATTATGGAGCAAGATATGCCAATATGGGTATCATATGAAAGGTATTTTCGGCGAGATACCAACTAAAATATTTTCAAGTAGAGTTGTCACCTAGGGTTGCCACCTTACCACAATATATTTGTATATCCGGTACTATCTCGAGAATCGCTAGACCGAATTGGCTGAAATTTGGTATGTAGATAGTATGATTGATTCTAAGACTATCAATTTGGGGGTTGCCACGTCATCATTTGGGATAATTTTTGGGTTATTTTGGGAACATCTGAGGGACTATTCAAGGATTATTTTGGGATCATTTTTGGATAATTTTGTGGTAATTTTCGAAACGTTTAGGGTACATTTAAGGGTGTTTTTGGGGTAATTTGTGAATTATTTTTGGACCAATTTGGGATCATTTTAGGGTCATTTTGGGATCATTTTTCAAGTAGGGTTGCCACCCAGGGTTACCATTTTACCGTATTGTAATTGTATTTTGTATTTTGGGATCATATTTGGATATTTTAGGATTATTTTGAGAACATCACTTTGGGATAATTTTGGGGCTTGCTTGAGATCATTTTGGGTTCAATTTCGAATTAATTTGGTACAATTTTGGGTAATTTTCGGTTCATTTTGGAGCCATTTTTGGATAATTTTTGTATCATTTTGGGATAATTTTTGGGTTACTTTGGGAACATTTGAGGGTCTTTTTGGGGTGGTTTTGGGATTATTTTAGGATATATTTGGGATCATTTTGGTGTATTTTTTGGATCGTTTAGTGAGCATTTAAGGGTATTTTTGGGGTAATTTGGGAATTATTTTTGGACCAGTTTGGAATAATTTTAGGTTCATTTTCGGATCATTTTTGGGTCGTTATGGGTTCAATTTCGGATCATTTTGGGAACATTTAAGGGTCTTTTTGGGATCATTTTAGGATTATTTTTGGATTATTTTAGGGTCATTTTGGGATCATTTTGGGTAAGTAAATTTAGCGCTAAATTGATAGCACCGAGCAAGCTCGGTCACCCAGGTACTATTTTTAATTTCACTTAATTTTATATATATAACTTTTTTTTGTATGTTATATCTTTATAGGAATAAGCCAAATTAGTTTTCTATATTTATTTCGAAACATTCGCACTCAAAATTACAATTTCTCAAGCAGAGCGTGGTTTGATACTTGAAAGCACACTAATCCTATTATAAGCTTGCCTGAAAGCTCATGCAAGCAGCGAAAGAACGAACCAAATGGATTTCCTCTGCTAATTCATCAAATTATGTTGCTTGGATATACCAGCGATTGGCAAATCCTAAATACAGAAATTTATATGTATATAATACAATGCAGGGGTGGGCAGGTCGTAGGCCAAATATGTATAAAAGTGAATGTAAAATGAAACATAACATATTCATTAGTTTTTTAACATATATTTACATATTTTGGTTTAAGATTGTCTGAAAAATATATCTATTCCCAACGAACAACGATTAACTATTTCTCAAATTGATGTCTAAAGCAAAAATCAACATAGAAAAAATGTATAATTTCATCATGTATTTTCGACCCAGAGCCTCTGCCCTCCCCCCCTCCCCTCCCCAGAAAAAATCCTTGATCCGCCCTAGCGCTGTACTCAAATCGGACATCAACAAAGCCCCAACAAAAACAGCTAGTAATTTTGTTCCGTTTTTTTGAAGTTAGATCGGAGCTGTAACTCCAAAGGCAAGGTTTGCCCCTCACTGCCCTAGTTTATACTTATGTGAACATATCTAATGAACACACATAATGTAATCTAAATATGGAATCCTCTAAATTGACGCAAGCTACGTAATGCAACAGTTTAATCTCATAATAAAAGCAATCTGCGTAAAAATACAACAAACAATTTCAATGCAACACGGAATTACAGCAACAACAAAGACCTTTCCAACAATACTAATGAATTAAGTAAAAATTGTTACATAACAAAAGAATCACACCAGCGAAAATATTCACAGTCGCAAATTCGACTATAAAGATGAGTATAATGAAATCTGGTCATAACATCCGCACACAAAAAGACAAAAGACAAAAAATCAATCAAAAAATTCACTAATTTAATCCGCATATGAGCTTCACACTGCTTTTCAGCCCGAATACCCATAAACACATGCAACCTTGCCCTTCCGAGCTATTGAACCTGAAGGTTGGTGTTTGCCAACCTGCTGAGCGGCAATTTAGTGGGTGTCATTATCCGGCTATTCTTTTTCGCCTTTGCCTGTTTGCTTGCGGCTTTGTTTGTGCCACATATGGCAGCATTTGACGTTGTCGATGATGATGATGAGAATGTTGGTGTGGTATCGCTTACCAGTGCAATATGTCAATTTTGAAAAAAAAAAAAAAAAAAATGCGTCACCGCATAAAACTCTCTCAGTGGGTGCAGTGGGGTGCGGCAGCAGACAAACAAGTGCACTAGATGCAGGGTGGTTTCAAAAGTAGTGGGTGGGGTTTTACAATGCTAGAGCTTATATACTTGGTGGTTGTTCTTTGGCTGGCAAGGATTTTTTCAATTCAATTAATGCGACAAATTGCCATATGAAGAGGTCAGCGCATCTAACAATAGGAAATCTAATAATCAACTTGCTGGTGGATTGTCATACAGAAGTGGCTAAATCTCACCGTTTATCCATTAAGCTCGGTGACATCAATCAAATTTATTATGAGCTTGCCGACGTTTTCATTAACTGCTTTTTTAATATTAAGTGCAATTTGTTTCAAAAACGCAAACAGATGAGTCACATAATTATTGAACTCTGTTGTGCCCGGTGTATTCAGAATATTTTTTTTTTTTCAACATAAACCATGTTAAGCTAACAAGAAAATCCTGTTAAATTTTCATGAGATAATGAGGCAGATAGTGTTGTTTTAACAGAAAGGCAAGGTTTTTCAGAAATTCATGCAAATTTAACAGGAAGTAATGTTAAATTAATAGAAAGGCATGTTAATTAAACAGAGAGTCATCTTAAATTAACAGAGAGTCATGTTAATTTAACACGAAGTCAAGTTTTTCAACAGAGAGTCATCTTAAGTTAACACAGAGTCATGTTAATTTAACACGAAGTGTAGTTATTCAACATGAGCTTCATGTTAAAATAACATGAGCAATAGTGTTGAAAAATAATAACCTAAAAAGTGTTAAAATTTTTCTGTTTTTTTTTTGTTTTTGTTATTCATTTTTTGTTTATTTTTTTTAGCATTTTATTTAATTTTATTCTGTTTTAACTTTTTTATTCTTCTTTTATTTGATTCTGTTTTATTTTTTTTTTCTTTAATTTTCATTTATAAATACTACCTTATTTTACTTTAGTCTATTTCATTTATTTATTTTATTTTAGTTTAGTTTGTTTTATTATATTTTGCTCTTTTTTCATTTTATTTTATTTTATTTGATTTTAATTACCTTTATTTTATTTTTTTTATATTCTGGGTGACCGAGCTTGTTCGGTGCTATCAATTTAGCGCTAACTTTACTTACCCAAAATCATCCCAAAACGACCCTAAAATAATCTCAAAATAATCTTAAACTTATCCCAAAACGACCCCAAAAAGACCCTAAAATGTTCCCAAAATCATCCGAAACTGAACCCAAAACGACCCAAAAATTATCCCAAAATGACCCTTAAATGATCCCAAAACGATCCAAAAATGATTCCGAAATGACCCCAAAAACACCCTAAAATGCACCCAAAATATTCCGAAAATTACCCCAAAAATTATCCAACTTACTTACCCAAAACCATCCCAAAATTACCCCAAAATAATCCCAAAATAATCCTAAAATAATCCCCAAAAAACTCCCAAAATGACCCGTAAAAGATCCCAAAATGATCCAAAAATGATGCCAAAATTACTCCAAAATAATCGAAAATGACCTCAAAATTGTCCCAATATTGAACCCAAAATGAGCTCAAAACAGCCCCAAAATTATCCAAAAGTGACCCCTATATTATCCCAAAATTATCCTAAAATAATGCAAACATGGTCCCAAAAATATACAACACAAATACAATACGGTAAAAAGGTAACCCTGGGCGGGAACCCTACTTGAAAATATTTTATTTGGCATGTCGCTGAAAATACCTTTCAATTGATACCCATATTGGCAAAGTCTTAGAATCAATTTATTTAAAATTTCATCCAAACCTTTTGATTCAACGAAACATATTTTCTCTTTCTTATATAATTTATCTATCATAGACGTTTTTCCTTATTGTAAAAGTACGTAAATGGGCATATATAATAAATCATCTTTTAATTATTGTAACCATGTACTTGCTTAACACACTTAACACAATAAAACATCATTTTTGCTGTAAAAGTTTCATTAACTCCAATTTCGCCGCCTCGACGCATGATTTGTTTTCCACTTTAATAACATTAGTCTGCTTTTACCATCCCAAACCCAAAGTGTCTCCTTTCAATAAAAGAAATTATATATCAATATCAACATAGTATTTCTGAACTACAAGTGCTAGACAATGCCCTCCAAGTTGTTAAAAGCAATTAAGTTAACATGCATTAAACATTTCATCTAAAGCTCTTTGTGCGCATGTGCAAAAGACTTTCAAGTGCACGCAAGCACTTCAAGCTCAATGCACGATCAAATTAATGCGATCGCATCAAACACTAACTCAGCTGTTGCAATGTGATCTTCTGTAGTTTATCAACTTTAGTTAGTATGTAATGTATATCTTAAATGTGCAACGTAATTAATTGTTGAAATGTGTTTGAAAACAAAATTATAACTGCGCTTAACTCGATTTCACCTAGTGGGCTAGTGCGCCAAATGTGCAATATAGCATTCATAGATCTTTTTTTCCGTTCTACAAGCATGCATAACTTTCTTTTGAGTTCCTTATCCCTTTTAAATGATATACTTTTCAAGATCAATATAGTTTCGCTTTATTTATCGATAACAGAGTTATCGGTGAAAATGTGATGGTGCATAAACTTTGGAATATTAGCTCAAAATTGGTATCAAACGAAAGGGAAAGACCACAAGACCAATGTTTGACTTAGAGTCGTTTCGATATATTCATCGATAACAGAGTTATCGGTCAAAATGTGGTGGTATCAAAAGAAAAGGGAAGACCACAACTTTCATTTGGACTTAGGGTCGTTTCGATATTTTAATCGACAACAGAGTTATCGGTCAAAGAATGATGGTGCATAAACCTTGGAATACCTTCTTGCCTAAAATTGGTATCAAACGAAAGGGGAAGAGCACAGCTTTCGTTTGACTTAGGGTCGTTTGAATTTTTCCTAAACAGTTGGTATCAAAAGAAAAGGGAAGACCACAGCTTTCATTTGGACTTAGGGTCGTTTCAATATATTCATCGATAACAGAGTTATCGGTCAAAGAATGATGGTGCATAAACTTTGGAATACCTTCTAGCCCAAAATTAGTATCAAACAAAACGGGAAGACCACAGCTTTCGTTTGACTTAGGGTCGTTTCGTTATATTCATCGATAACAGAGTTATCGGTCAAAATGTGGTGGTATCAAAAGAAAAGGGAAGACCACAGCTTTTATTTGGACTTTGGTTCATTTCGATATATTTATATATAAGAGAGTTATCGGCCAAAGTATGGTGCAGCAAAATTTGTATCAAACGAAAGGGGAAGACCGCAGCTTTCGGTTGACTTAGGGTAGTTTCGATGTATTTATATATAACAGAGTTAGTATTTCCAGCATTCAAAGAGGACAGCTTAATGCGTTAGAGGTGTTTATATTTCCACCTCTTGTATGTAGGGTTGTGATGAGCCAAAGAAAAAGTGCAAGCAACTTACGTGAACCAATCTTTAAATTTCTATTTATTTGCGTATTTTATTACTTCTCGTGATCGTGTTTTATGATTTTTAATGAATTGCAACGAAGAAAACAAAATGTATTATCTTGCACCGATGAACAACAAAAACATGTCAGCTAGTTTTTAAAATGCGCACTCTTACCCAAACCCATGCAATCTCATTAGATCGAACTAGAGATCGCTAAATGGAAGCGTTAGGGCATCCAAAGCTAGAGCTACTCAAGCTGAAGAATTAAGTAGAGAAAGAGCTGCACTTGTTACAAATTATTAGCGCCAACGATTAGCGCGATGCGGCGCCGATCTTGCAGCAAAGATTATACAAACATACCTACATAGGTATAGAAACATGTGAGGTGGTGCGCTTGCGCAGATTCCAAGCATTGCTAAATAGCATGATCGCATGCTAACTCTTTACAAGTGAATGCTTCAATGTCCAAAAACATCAAAACGCAATTTATAAAAGCTAGAAGCTCACACAAAATCGGCTACAGTTGCATTTAGAATCGAAAGACGCGCTGAGATCGAACGAAGCAGCCGAAATTGAGCACCACCCAGCAAGGATCAAATGAAGCTTTAACTCAAAGGATTGGAGTGCTGGAACTATTTAAAGAAGGATTACGTTTCACACACTCACACCGCCAAGCAATCATGCGGCTGACCAATACAATCGAGTGGCTACTTATAGCCATCATGATCAGTTTGATACTGGACATAGTCACAGCACGCCATCACCACCATCTTGCTGCCCACCAGCACCAACAGGAGACACAACAACATCAACAACAACAAAGCACGCAAGGCAAGCACTACACACACATCACAAGACGTCAAGGTAGAGCCGCTAGCACATCCAGTTGGTTTGGGCCTGAATTTATGATTGCGCGTCGCGTCTACGAAGACTGTCAGGACAAGAACGATTTTATTGGTTGCCTCAAACAAAAAGCTCTTACTGCACTCTCACGTGCACTCGAACAAGACTCGATCAAAATAGTCGATGGTCTGGTGTTGGAGAAGCAAAATAGCACCGAAAAAGAGAGTATTATCAATTCGATCACCGATGCGCGTACGCTCAGTTCACTAAGTTCCATTGATCGTGCGCTACTCGCAAAGGTCGATAAGCTGACACGTACTCATACGCTCAAAATAGATATGAGTGAGGGGCGCGGTGATCATGGTGGTGGCGGCGGCGGCGGCGGTGGTGGTGGTCATGGCGGTGGTGGCGGTGGCGGTGGACACAAAAAGAAAGGAGGCGGTCATGTTAAATATGTCATAGCGGCGTTGCTCACCGCTATGGGTATTGCTGGACCAATTGGCTTGAAAGCGTTGGCGGCGATTGCGGGAAAAGCTTTGGTTATTAGCAAAGTTGCTTTGACCATAGCTAGCATTATAGCTCTGAAAAAGCTCTTCTCGCACGATCATCACGAAGAGTCTAGCTACCAAGTGCATGCGGGTGGAGAGCATAATCGGTAAGTAGAAGGGAGTAAATCGATATATCGACTATTTAGTGGAGGATCACCCGTTTCCAAAAATATTTTAGAAATTAATCGTCTATTTTCAAAACCGGTCATCTTCACTCAATTCGTTTGTGAGAAGGTCGGTTTTGAAAATAGATGATTCAAATGTCCTATGTCACAATTGAAGAACGCCTTTTCTCAGAATGAGTTTCGAAAACGCCCTATCTAAACAAAGTTTCAATACATTTTGACATAGGCGATTTTGAATAAAGTTTCGGGATAAGGCGTTATTGAAAAAAACTGTGAGATGGGGCGTTTTTGAAAAATATTTTAAAATAAGGTAGGCTTCGACATATTGATGGTGGAATCAAAGGGAGTTTGCTGAGTTGTAGCCTTTTGGTAATTTTATTTTTAATTTTATTTTCAGGCGCAATGCGTATGTACTACGTCCGGTGAATAAATCCAGTCAACCAACAGCAGCTGGTGGTATTAGTCAATATTCGGACCCATATCGTTATTATTATGAATACCATTAACTACCAAAGTACTTTTAACTAATGTATGTATTTAATTATATAAACCAATGTTAGTTATAGCTTTTATTTCACAAGAAAGAAGAACAGCTAAGACACCAAAGATATTTGTTTTAATTTTTTTTTTTTTTGCTTTGGGATCATATTCTCAGAAAGTGAAGTAACCAAAGAAGTTTGGGAGATGTAGTTTTTCTCTAGTTCAGAGTTTAACAGAAAAACGTGACCCTAAAAATTTTTTTAATATTTTGTTGTTGCTTAGGGCAAATTTAAAAAAATATGTTGTAAAGAAAATCTAGCACAATCTATACATTGCTGTATTATTTTAGTTGTATATTTTTAAGAAAATAAATAATTATTCAAGTTTAGTATTTCAACATAAAAAACATGAAGTTTCCTTTTATATTGAGAAATTAGCCGATGCTCTCGCCTTGGTCTGAAAAACTTAATAAAACCATTGAATTTTTCTACAATATTTGTATCAAACGAGAGGCGAAGTCCATAGCTTTCTTTAGGACTTTGGTACAACTCGATATATTTTTCGATAACTGCGATAACTATAAATTAATCCAGAAACGCCTTTCCACCTTTTCCAAAAAAAAAAATCTTAATTAAATTTACTAAACCTCATTTTATTTAAACATAATTAATTATAATGATTCATTGTTTTTATACAAATTTTATGATTTTACAATTAGGTTTATTAGCTAAAAATGTAGTACCCCAACAGTGCCAATTTTAACGGGTTATTTCACTCCTTTACTTAATCAATATGTATCAGTTTTGTAGAAAGGTTTGTATTACGGCTTTATCTTATTGAAGCCTATTCGCTTTGTTCTGTTTGTACATTATATACGTTTAGTTAATAAAGGATAAAAGAAAAACTTATAAAACCAAAACAAACAGAATAGTTTTGAAATCAAATGGTTGTAATCGACACTTCCTTCCTTCCTTTCATCAAAGAGAGTATATATTATATATAATATATATTGTATATTATGTGAACGAGAAATTCTGCTGAGTGTCAACTCTCTTTGCCTGCACGTCATATTTTTAACCGTCAATTTGGAGTCCATTTGAAGATATTAATTTCACAAACTGATTAACTTAATCAATAAGACATTTCATAGTTTACATTTTACATTAACTTAATTGAGTTAAATAGACACAATATTTGTTTAATTTCTTGAATTAAAAGTAATAATCATCATCCTCAACGACTATACATTCCACATTATCGCTATTGCCGTTGCCAATACTACCATCGCTAACCACCGCATTCTCTAGATTTCATCCGGATACTTCTTCGCCTGCAAAATCCAATTTGACCACATCGGCAGGCAGACACTCCTCTTCGTGCTCCTGCGTATTGATACGATTTAATGTCATCATCACATCCGGACCCGATTTTAGCGCAATGGAAGTGGTTGTGGCTTGTGCTGCCGTGGTGGTAGCTACCACACCGCCACTTGCCACCGCCGATGCTACAGCGGTGGCGGGGACCATCACAGTTGTTGGTCCAGCAGCAGCAGTTACGGCAGCCGCGTTGCTTGCCACAACTAAAGCTTGAGTTGTCGTTTGTTGCTGATGCTGTGAGGGCTTCTGGTGCACCAATTGCGTTATTTGCTTTGGTTGTGTTGCGGTTTGCAATACTACATTTTCAGTGACTGTAGCCTGCGTGGGCGCAGCCGATGCGGCTAGCAATGCTTTCTGTTGCTGCTGCATTTGTTGAAATTGCTGCAATGTGACCGTTGTTGTTTGGGGTTGTTGTATGATTTGTGTTGTGGCTGCGCTAGTTTGTTGTAGGATAATCTGTTTTGGTGATGTCTGCAGCGATTGTGGTGCAGTGAGTGTTGGCTGCGAATGTTGTTGTTGTGGCAATTGTGTTGCATGAACTGGTAAGATGCGCTGCACGTGTTGTATGTGAACCGTTTGTGGTGTGGTTGGTGGAGTTTGGTGCGGTTGTGGTTGATGATGCGACTGTTGCTGTTGTGGCTGCTGCTGCTGTACTGTTTGCTGCTGAGTTATTACATTAACGTTTTGATGCTGCTGCTGCTGTATGGTGTTCAACTGCATGGTTTGCTGCTTGACAACGTGCGTCGGTTGTTGGATAGGTGCTTGTTGCACCGTTTGTATGACGTGTTGTACTTGTTGCACGGGCACCTGTTTCGCCGGTATGCCAGCATCTTCGAAAGCTTTCTTCTTGAGCGCTTGGCGTATTTGAGAGCTGTCAGGAATGAAAGAAAACAAAATTATTAATATTTTTTTAATTATACTTGAATGTCCTCTCGCTACATCCTTGCATTTTGAAGGCAACGGCAATATGTTAAGTTAAACTTACACTGTACGATTTTTGATGCTCAAACTTATTTTATTCAAATCATCTGAGAAGCGTACTATGGATGTGTGTAGCATATTTATCTCGTCATCGGTCCATTTACTGCTCAAAAGGAACAAACGCAATCAAAATTGTTCAGGTGGAGTTAATGGTGGTAAATACAGTTAGACATGGAATATAGCGAGAGAACAAAATGAAAATTAGTCAAATAATATATTAAGTTTCTTAAAAAAGAGTTGCTCTTAAGGAGTTATAGTTTAAATTCTAGAGTTAAGCTAAGCTAACTAATGCTTTGTGACACCAATGATAAGGCATTTGGATGCTTCGAGAAGGTACTCTAATATACAACTGTCGGTCCAGCCGCGTGGAATATGTATCGTAAGAGGCGACTATAAGCCAAGGGTGTTGACATGCACCATGCCAACACATCAAGTATTAAGCCAACTTTCTTCTTCCTTATGGAAGGAGCGGGCGATATGATCAGAAGGTTCCACTGATCATTGTAAATCGCTCTAGCGACAGTAGGGTAAGTGGCGTAAGGTGCTGGTACCAGAAGAGTTCATAAGGGCACTACTGGAGAGAAGATCGATATCGTTACAACATCGCTACAACATCCTATTCTGGTAGAGGAGTAGATCTCGAAATGTAGACAGGGGGAAAACGTCGCGTCATTCATCGGCTTGAGATAGGTCAAGCGCAACAAGTTCCGTCCTGTCCTTGGATTTGTTCTGGTTAATGGCGTTATGATCGGTAGAAGAGATTCTCATTTGAAGGTCAAAGCAGATTAATACCAGCTGTGAGGTACATAACTCCCTTTTCGACGCTTTGGTGACAGTGATTACTAAAGATTTCACTCAAAAAGAGATTGGACAGGGCTACGTATGTATAGGTATCACAGCACCCGCCGGTGGTGGCAGAGCTAGAGGGAAGGACCAAGTGTAGGCCGATTTTCGTGACCGTGGTGTTTCCAATTAGGGAAGTTGGCAGATATCTCGAAACGCTAACACGCACGTTTTGGTATATTTTGTAAAATGTGGTAGGATGTGACGGTTCTTGTTGTTGTAGCCGTATTTCGTCCTGCCTAACGGAGGATCCAATTATAAAAGGCTACGTGACGGACCAGATAGGGTTGTGCGGATCTTGATAGTCCTTTGCCGGATATGAATCCGGTACGTTCCGGTGAATAGTTCCTAGTGGTACTAGCCCGACTGCCTTGGGATTGATTTCGTTGACCCCGTAGTCGGGGTTGAACTTGATTTTAGTCGCCTCTTACCATCGGCATACCTACCTCGGCCATATTCTAAGCCCCTAACCCGCCGGGGCGACTATTATTGTATGCTTCAAATTTAGGTTTGCTTTTCTTTTGAGTGGGTATTTGAAACGTTTTTAGTAATAAACACTGTTTACCTCGTATTAAATTGTTTTTTACCTGTGACCACTGCCGTATAGAAATTATTTTGATAATAACAATTAAATATTATTCCTCATTCTCCCACTTTCGGTAAATTTAACTCTTTTTGCTTTACTCTTTGAACACATAAAAAATTATTTTCGCACGAATGGAACTAAACTAAAAGCAGTTTTTAATAACAAAATTTTTATTGGTGACTTCGCTTACCCAGAAGGTGATTCTGCATTTGGATGTAATTGCATTGTTAAATCACCTAAACGGCTGAATGCTTGACCAGCAGCTGTAAATATTTCGCCAACCTGTAAAAGACATTACTCAATATTCCAAATGATATAGCCGACCCACAATTGGATCCCCAGCGTTGAGGTGCGACGTCGAGGGAGCTTTTGTTTAGAAGCACAATTCAAAACAAAAACCGAAATAAATGTTGTCCGTCCACGAAGCAACCCGGCACGAGATTCTAGTAAAATACGCGCGCCGAAAGCCAACCAAAAGGAAGCACATCCAATAATTTTTACACCAAATCTTCATAGATGCGGCTAGCTAAACCTCATACGGCGTCCATCAACGCTGGAAATTTTTACCAAATAGGAATTTTTACTCACTTTCGTTGCCGAATTCATGGCGAATCCTTAATTTTTTTCTTAATTGTATTTTATCAAAAAAAAGTCCGCTTAAAAATTTTTTTCATTTGCTGCTGTCAAATTTTGGCTGCGTCAATTGTCATTCAGCACGTCAGCTATTCAGCCGCTGCGTGCTTGGCGACATCTGATTGTCAAGTTGTATGGTGAGTTATTTAACCCTTAGACAACGAAATAACAATTTAAAATAATTTCTCAAAATTTTTAATTTTGTCTGCAATCACACATGAACTTGTCTCTTGCTTGCTGTTGTTGTTGTTGTAGCGAGGAGTAGCCCTGCCTAAATGTCAGACAGGGACAGGTATTGCTCTTGGCCGGGTCGATATAAGAAAACGGCCCGGGTCGTTTCGGCACGATGGGTACAGCACAAGTACTGGTACCGTTCTCGTAGAACCGGCAATACAAGAAACTAGAAATTAATTAATTTGTTGCTGCTTTCAGTTTATAAATTTTTTTTAAAAATAACCATTAAAAATCGTCAAATGTGACAGAAACAAAACAAGTTAATTTAAAATTCGTTAAAATAAAATGTGTTTTTCATATCGTACTTTTTTTTGTCAAAATTTCCTCTTTCAATTGGCATAGAAAAATTAAAAGTATTGTGGTCAATCGCTTACAAAAAACGAGCTCCTGGCGGGAATAATTCGGTTGAGTTGAAGAGATTGCATCGACTTTATCGAAACTCACTGTTAAATTTTGTTGAAATTTCTGTTGACAGACCACTTTTTTACACCATCGAAAATTTGTAAACCTAATTTTTCATAAACTTTTTGTTGATTCTGAAAATTGATTCGGGTGTTGCGAAATTGCATGCAACAAAGTTGATAACCAGCTAACTTTTGATCCGTTAGGACTCCCAGGGCGGTGCGCTCACCCACCTATGGTGTTCCTTTAATACACACTTCCTTATTGAATTCCGGAAAGACTCCGTACTTACTTCTCGCTCCCATTAATGGTCTGAAATATTTTAATGAACTACCCAGTCATATAAAAGAAATTACAGATTTTAATAAGTTCAGAAAGTGCTTGATGGCACACTGCAAATCGCTCCCAATAAGATAATTTTCTTACTAATATGTTCTTCTGTTTCATGATCGGATAATCGCACATGTGCGCATATGTGCACTCCACAATTATCCATGCATCGCAGTAATAAACGTACTCCGAAATTAAATGAGAACATTCCTACTTTTGCGGTAAACCTGGTGGACGGCGCAACTATAAAACGCTGAAAATTATTTAAACAGACTAAATTTTCTCAATTGTACCAAAGTCCCGTTTACATTGCTCGATTTTTCGTTCAATTTCATGTTGATTCTGAAAATTGACTCGCGTCAACGGGTGTTGAAAATTGCATGCAACAAAGTTGGTAGCCAGCCGACTTTTGTTCAACTCATGATTCAACTTTTGTACAACCTTGCATTTGTTTACGAATGTCAGATTTTGAGGTAAAATTTTGGAAATAAAATTTTAATATATTTTTCACAAAATTTTTCATCAATAAAATTGTAACAATTTTAATTGGCATGAATTCGCCTAGACCTTTTTTTCTTGATCATTACCAACACCCAGACCAACAAAACCTGTGCATACCATCCCATCCAACTAGAAGAAACTACAAGGCGCTCCGTTCGGACTCCCTGCGCGGTGCGCTTATAAGGTATACCTACCTATTTAGGACTCTTTAAAGGTGCGTTCATCAGATAAAGAAAAAAGTGTTCCTTCAAGAAACACTCTCTGGAAGGACTCTGCTGACTCCTCTTTTCAAATCCGTAGACGCTTCAATTAGGATTCCTTCAAGAGGCTTTTGACGGAGTCCCTTTTCGCGTCTTTTGAGCGCTCCATACTTTGTTGGATTTTATTCGTAACGCATTTCCTGGCTAGGATGTCCGATAATTGTATACCCGCTTGTAGCAGGACGACATTCACCTGAAGGGAGCTCGCAAAAGTGTTTCCTGTATCTGTGTGGATACTGTTGAGGACCTGTCTATGAACCCGTGAATCAAAAGGGGTGGTTTTATAATGTCGTTGATGTGAAAAAATCAATAAATTAAAATATAATTTTTTCTATTTTCATTTAATTTTTTTCAATGACATAAACAACCTTCAAATAGCTTTCAAAAAAATTGATTTATGTAAACCGGCAGTCAACTAACTTTAGAATCAACAGCACATGCGACGAAAATTGATTCCAAAATTGAACAATGTGAACAGGCCTTTAGCAGACAAAATCGCGGACATCTGCTAGTATTCCATATAAAATAAAACCAAGTTTGCATTTAAATTTTTAGCAACAATTTTATTGAATTCTGCATCCATTACTTCTAGTTAGTAAGTAATTCCTTTTATATTCCATTACTTTTACATTAATCATTAATCATATACGTGGTGGTAAGTAACTTGTACCTACACGAATATGTTAGTAAATTATGACTGTGTATATTTTTTAAGTGTATGTAGATGGCTTTTAAAAATAACTTAACTGTGTACTATTATGCTTCCAAAATATTACTTTTCTATAGAATTTATTAGAATCTGTTTTTTTTTTTTACTTTCGAAGCACGTAAACATTCACTAACTTCCTTCATTCGTGTAAAAATAAGGGGAAAAACAAACAGAACGAACTGCTTTATTGAATATAAGTATATGTATATTTAAATTTTAGCTTTATATATTTTTTCTTTACGTATATAAATTTTCCAAAAAACATGATCTTTATAAAATTTTTTTTTGTATTCAAATTATTTAAATCGGCTTAAAGAAAATACTCTGTGAGTAGCTGTTCACGTTTTTCATATATATATTATCGTATTTTTTAAATTTTGGTATGGTAATAAATACTACAATAATTTTTTTTTATATATTAAATTTTCGCTTTAATTTGCAAAGCATGTAAATTGTAAAATTTAAATTCAAATGATTAAATATAAATGTAAATTTAAGTACTTACGTTCGAATCACATACGTAACACGAACCGTATCTCTCACTTTCTCATTTTTTAATAAATTTTATCAGACTTTAAAGTTCAACCAAAGTGCACTACAAAAAAAAATACATAATTTTAAATTAAACAAGAGAGCTGTAAGTTTTTTTTTTTGTCTAATTTTGTTCATATTTTTACACATTTTTATGCTTTTTATTTGTTATTATTTCCGGATAAAAATTATAGTGTTGATTTGAATGTTTTTAAATTTTGTTTTCATTATTCCTTGCATCTGAAAAGTAAATGTTTAGTTATCATTGTAACAAAATAAAAATAAAGCAATATTGCACAATATTTTTTTTTATTTTCACATAATTATTGTTTTTTAAATTAAACTTTACCTTCATTTATGTATGTACTTTAAACGCTTCTATGTTAAGTGGTTCATTACTTTTGCGTGAGTCAATTAATTCATAAATAAATTTTAATTACATAATATAATTTTATATTTTATTTAACGCCCTTTAGCATATTTCCTCTTTCTTCTTTAGATAATGCAATCACAGTTTTAATATTTATGTCATCTTCATTATTCAATTTAGCTATTATTATTTTTTGTCTGTGTCTATTTAGAAAGTATCTAGTAACTCCCAACTCGTACAAATGAAAATTTTTTATAAAGCTCTACAATTGAAAATTTGTCGATAGAAATGCAATTTGAGAAAGCTTTTTACAAGTTGTTGTTGTATAAATGTGTGGTTAGGTGTGAAAAACATCTTTATATATTTCCATGTACATACTTTTTGTTTTAATTATTTTGTTGTTGTGTGTTTTTTGTTATTAAAAACATTTTCAAATAAAGTTATACGTATAGGAAATTATAATCATAAACAATTTAAAACTTCAATTAACTTTTATTTAAAACAGTTTAAACTCTAATACAGCATCATAAATTGCATTCCCTTTGCAAACTCAGACACTGCATAAAAGCTAGTCACGCTCAGTAGCGTTCCATGTTTTTCCTTAAACAAATTCTTCCTCACTTTTGTATGTGTCACTTTTCTTTAATCTAATTATTTTGACCTCTAGATTTCCGGCAGCGCTCACTACCAGTTCATCTCCAATTGATTTTTGTCATTTACAAGCAACTTTCGTTCATTTTTTGTTTACACTGCACCTAATTTGGCGATTTTTTTTTCCTTTATTGACAACAAGAGAAAATGCACTACTGTGATGTATTAAGCACCTGTAGAGTAATAGCAATGGAAGAGTCAAGAAGGCTTCTGCCTTTTCCTGGTATGATTGATCCATTTTCCTAAAAAACTGGTTGAAATTGTTATTTACAGGCCCCGGATTCTCCACCTGTGAGTTTTCAAATGTACACTTTTTCCCATACATTTTAAATGGTGAAAAAGTGAAAATTTCAAAACTCACTCTTAAATAATCCAGGCGCAGCTGTAAATAATTTATCACACGTCATTAACCCATTAATGTTCTTGCTGGACAATTCTTAATGTGGAACAACCGCAGGGTTGCTATTTTGAGGACTTGTGGATTGTATTGCTCGGCAAATGAGGTGCAATGTGATGGAATTCCATATTTGGAAAATGAGAATTGTATGGAAAAAAGCGCCAAATTTGCAATTTTTCGCCAATTTGTTGCAGTGTAAATGTACTATTACATTTCATTCCTTTTACGAGTTATTATCTATTACGTATGCAATTTGAAACTTCTGGGCACCCTGTGAATTGTGGTGAACTTATACGAAACACAAAGTAAGGTGAGTTTGCGACATGTTTCGACTATTTGCTGCATACACTTAGGCGCAAATATGGTACAGTGTTTTGGTTATGACTAGAGATCGGAAAAATTTACATATTTTTCAAAAAATGGCAATTATATTAGCATAAACTTAGTAGTTCGATTTTGACCTATTTTCCGACCCTATCTATCATTTTATTGTAATCGGTAGCTGTTTATTATTTTCTTTCACATTTACTAGTATTGCACGAGAATCCAATAATTGTTATTTTGAGCTGTTTTGAATATTTCTAATTAATTTTTGTAAGTTTTTATCAAACTGGTTTTCTATTTCTAATTACTTTTTAATTCCTGAGAAGTTTGTATTCGTATGCTAATGCTCGTATTTATTCTAGTTTGCTCATTTACATTAAATAATACACTCATGTAAAATACATTTATTTTCGTATGTTTCTATGTGCAATTTTTAGTTTATCTGTTTTGAAAGTTTTTTTTTTTTTGCTATATTTTTTATAACTTATTTTATGGATAGAACTTGAGGATTTTTTTTGGGATAAAGGACTAGTTTTTGAAAAAAAAAAAAAAAAATTTTGAATGTTCTAACCACTAAAAAATCGTTTAGTAGTTTCTATGCAATAAAATTTAAATATGTGTTTAAAAAATATTTTATTTTGAAAATTGTCAATATACAAATACTGATTTGTCAATATTGACAACTGCAAACTCAAAACTTTCGCAAAAATTGCCAACTTTCTATAAAAAATTTTAAAGAAATATCAGTTTTATACTATTTTTTCCATTATTAAGTGAATTTTCAAGATAAGAAAATTCGTTTTCCTCACAGAAAATTTCGAAAAGAAGTCTGAAATCCCGATAATAAAAAAAGGAAAAAATATCTATTATATGTAGTCTAAATTCAGAAGAAGGAAAAAAAATTTCTGGCTATGTATAATTTATTATAATTATTTTGTGTATGTATATAAGTGTGTGTAAGTGCTATTTCGTTTAATTTTACACTGCAAATGACATTTTAAATTGTCTCATATTACAGCGAGTCTTATGTAAGCCCTGAGTTTGTGGAATATTTTATTTATAATTTTAGCTTCCAATGTTTTTTTCTTTCTATTTAATTAATTTACTGAAGTTCTATTGACATATAAATTTTGTTATTTTTCGCAGCAGTTCAGAACTTAAGCTTGCTATTCTGTACATGAAAAATTTAGATACTTATCATTCAGCCATGTGTAACTCAAGTGTAACTTTATCGTAAAAAAAAACAGAAAAAAAAAATAAAGTTAATGATCACTAAATAAAATTAAAAATTTAAAAAATTCAAAATTCTTATATTTTATCTTCTTAAATTTAAATTTTATTCGCCTCACCCAACATTAATTCATTAAAATTGTCACACTAATGCCACACTGTATGTAATACATATTATTTAAAAAATTTCCATTACTTTATTTTTAAGCCGAAAAAATTTGTACAATTTTGTCTTGTAAACGTTTACGCAAAATTTTAATTATTTTTTTAAATTAATATTACTTTTTTATTCCGCTATTTTTTTTTTGTTTTTTGTATTTTTTTTTGCTATCAGCAAATATTACCTGAAATTTTGTACTCGTCATGTTCCAAAAAGTTTTGTGTATTCAATAATTTTTTTTTCTCTCCTTTCTTTAATTTTAGCGGTTGCTTCAGCTGTCTCTTTACTTTTCATGCATACATTTTTCACGGTGTGACCTTAGCGCTCAACTGAAAAATTCACATCAATCAAATTATCTTCTATTCCCCATCACGCCCTGGTTCTACTTGGAGATACGAACAGAAAAAATGCTACAAAATGTTTGAAAAAAGTTTACTTATTCAATTATTTTGTACTATTTGAAATACTATAATGCTTAGAACTGTTTTTATTTTTATGTTTATGTTTTAAGATTTATTAAATCCACTTGACTTACACACACTGACTTTTTTATTTGCCTTAATTGTTTGAATAATTCGCAATAGATTTTACAACACATCTAACGTTTATACTTTGTATAACTTTTGTTTACATTTAAATACAACTTTGGCAATTTTTTTTTATTTTAATTTTTGTTCTGAACTGTTTATGAAAAATCGTTAGGCCTAAATTTGTGTAAGAATGTCGATTTTTAGTATATCCCATCATACCCAAGTTTCCCTTCAAATTTATTTATAAAGTAGTGGGTTAGTTGTTTTTTTGTCAGATAATTGCGACAGAGCTGAAGAAAATAGTTAAAGCGTAAGAAAATAATATACAATAAAAAACTCGAAATAAATAATATTCAAGTTTTTTTTCATAATTATAATACATATATGAATATAATATATAAATATAAAATCAAAAGAAAGTAGACGAATACAAACCAGGGTTTCGAATCATCCGAAATTTTTGTTTTAGGCGTCGTAGAACTCAATTAGAAGTAATAGCAAATGGGAGACTTTAGAGCACATATTCACGCCTCATTTAACCAAAGAAGAGAGAAAAGGAACATGGCAATTCTGAATATTGCAGTGGAATTTTTCCGCCCGTATTTTGTAAAATTCATCCAATTATATTTTTCTTGAAAGAAGAATAATTGTGCAAGATAAATTCAAAATATTAGAAATATTTTTGTTGTTTCAATCTTGTTTTAAGTATTAAGAAGTCGAAAAATTTCCAAGGATTTTTTTTTTCTATATTAGGAGTAATCAAAGTGAGAAAAACACTGTGCGCAATTTTACACAGAATTGGGTTGATGGATTTTAGCTTGTTCGAACTAGGTGGCACTTTTTTAAACTCTTGCATACTTTCAGGCGCATCTAAAATCATTTCAGAGCTTGGCGATAACAAAAGAGGTGGGCTTGATAAGTCAAAAGAACTAAAACGAAAGGAAAGCATACGAAAATGGTAAAAGAAACCATAGGACTTGAAAGAAACTCCATTCCCTTCAGCTCTCTATGTCGTAGAGCTATTGCGATTCAAGAACTCAAATATTATTTTCATTCAAATTGCATGAAATCCGAGTTCCGTCAGGCTGGTAGCTCGAGCCTATTTATAGTGGCAAAAAATCATCTATCATTTAGGTCCCTACAACTATGGAAACAATCGATACATTTTCCAGCCACCGTAGTGGCATCTACGATCAGTCAAAGATCGAACTAGCCTAAACAAAAAACTAACTAACCCCTACTTCACACATTACAAGAATATGTGACCCATTTTCACTTTCTTCATCTTTAATTCAGCAAATTTCGTATCGTCAAACTACAGTGTTTTTTGTTTATATTTTTTTACTTTATTTCCAAAGTTTTCGCTTTTCTGCTAACTATACACATGTATTAGTTTATTTGTGTTTTGTAGCATTTTATTATTATTTACTTATTTTTTGTATTAAATTTTTTAATTATAAATTTTAAATTTAGGTTTTTAGTACAATTTTTACATTGGTAACATAGCATTTTGTGTTTTTTTTTCTTATTTTTTAAAGCATTAATTTTTGTTAATGCATTGTAGATAGTAAACATATACATTAAATATTTAAGTGTTTTTGGTGTGTGTGTGTGTGTGTTTGTGTATGTATGTAGTATTTGTGTGTGTGGGTGTGTGTGTACATGGGTACAGTGTTTTGGGAGCCAGGGGGAAACTGTTTACAAATTTTGTGGGAATATTTACAAAAACCTATCTAAAAACATATTTGTTGTTGTTTTGTTGAACATTTCATATTTCGCATACATTTTGCGTTTTTTGCATTTTTTTTTCTTCACTTTTAAAATTTTTTTTGCTCACTGTAATGCGCTGCTTCAAAACATTTTGTCTTAAAACTCGTATTTAATTTTAATTTTGTTTAATTTTAAAGTTTAGCCAAATAAGTTTTTTTTTTAATTTTTTTTTTTTATTTTGTTAAAAATGCTACCGGGTTTTCATAAAATGAAGTTCATATTTTTAATATTTTATTTGGTTTTAATTTTAATTTACATCCAAAAGTTTAATTTTTTAATAATTTTGCCATAAGTGAATTTTTATGTTTAAGCTTAAAAATAACCTTTTTCATGAATTATTTACGTATGTACTTGTTTTTTTTCTTCATTTCCGTTTCCATATAATTTTGCTTCCTAAAGTTACTTAGTATGTAGTATGCAAATTATTTATTTTTTTTTTTTAATTAAATAATGTTTCTTTTTCATGAAAAGTTTATTTGTTTACTTCAAAATTTTGTCACTTAAATTTTATTTCATATTTTTAATGCCTAAAATTTTTAGAAAAAACCAGAACGTGTTTTTTTTTTGTTTTCATTACATACATACATAGAATTTCACACGAAATTAAGTTAACATAATTTTTCTTCCCAAGCCAAAAAGGGGGTGTTTATTTATGTGGAGTTCATACGACTACAGTGTTGTGTTGTTTGGTGTAACGCTTTAAATGCTATGCTACTATTAGAGCTAAATATTTATATTTTCTTCTAATTTTTGTTGTTTTTGAATGCGACTTTGGTAAATATTTTAAAAATGAAAGTATGTAGATAAGGGAAAATCCTTAAAAGCTCGCGAAACTTTTGAGCTTTTCGACACTTGCAAGACCAGCGGCACCCGAAATTGTTTCAATTGATCAGTGTTGCCAGGGTTTGACTTACAGTAGTGGTGAGAATTTTTTTTTTAGCTTTTGGACAGTTGCTTAGTAAAATTTACTTTTTATTTATGTTTTTTTTTACAAAATGTGTTATTGTTTTTTATTTCAAATTGTTCTTTATTTAAAAATTTATTTTCAAAATTATAAAAATTGACATTAAACATCAATAAATGCATTGCTGTCTTTATTTTACCAATTATATTTTAGTTTATGTATTTCAAGTTTATTACAAACTGACTTTGAAATTGAAAAGTTAATTCTAAAAACATTTTTTAAAAGAAAACATCAAAAAACATTGCTTAAATGACATACAAAAAAGTACAGTGCAAATATTTGTTGTATGTATGTAAAAAATATACATTAAACTGAAGTCTTACTGCTGAGGTAGTTACGTTACTATTGCGCAGTTCTGTTTCGTTAATGAACATTTATTTTATATAAAACTATTTTTTTTACGGCTTAACTATTGCATTACTATGGACTCACTTTCGAAGCAAAGCATTTAATTTTTCATAAATTAATTTCTGTTCGTTTTTCATTTTCGTCACACACGCATCTCTGCTATTTTTACGCACTTTACTGTATACACAATTTCCATGCTTTTCAAACACAAATGATATATAACTTTCTTTTTTTTTGTTAAGTTTGTTTGTTTTAAAATAACTTTGAGTTTAGGAAAAAAAAGTAAAAAAAAAATATTTACATATACATAACACATAAACAAGGCATACTACGCACATATACATATACGTTGCATTTTACATAATAAAAATTAGTTTATATCATACATATAATAATAAAAAATTAATTAAAATATTACATTATAATAGCAACTGGCAATAACAAAAACAAAACCAACTTAGTAGATAAAAAATATATTTGTATATATACCATATTTGCTAAGCTCTAGATAAAGCCTGCCTTTGCTTTCTTTTTTGTTTGGATTTTCGCAAAGAAAAACTTACGAAAATCAAAAAAAAACGTAAAACTATGGTTGAGGTATTTAGTTCCTGTTGTAATGCTAATCAATCACTTTATAAAGTATAACTAACTTAAATGGTAACGTTTTAACTTAACTTTTAAAAACAAAGCGCTTAACTAAGTTTAAATTGAATTTACAACCTATGAAAAGTTGGCAACTTAAAGTATTAAATTATATATACCTATATATATTACATAACTCATACATTTGATGCATAAATTTCTAACATTACTGTATTTTAAGTTATATAAATAGCTAAAACGAAAATAATAAAAAATTTTGTTTGGACATGCGCACTTTTTTGTTGTTAAGTATTTTAATAAATCTTGTCGACTGTTTTTTATAGGTGACTGCTTGCTCTTTATAACGCCAACAACAACAATTTGCGACAACACGCCCCACGTACTTAAATATAATGAAATTCAGACTCCTTGAGACGAGAGAAGTGTTTGTCCAAATTGTTGTCGTGCGTTTGGAAAAAAAGCTGGATTTGTTGTGAATTAATGCTGGTTTGGGCGCTATTGAGATTGTGGGTTGAGTGTTTTAAACAAAAACCATTTAAAAACAGCACAATATTTGTTTAAAACAAAACGGCTAAAACCTTTTTTTTTGAAAGTATCACGGATGCCCAACACAGATTTTTAGTTTAAACTTTTTTGACAAGATCCTTCAACAAGATCGAAATTGCAATCATCGTAGTTGGTATTATTTGTAGCGTTTTTTCAAAACTCGTTTTCGCCAAAACTCAAAACAATAATTTGATAAAAAATTATTCGACTGGTCAAAAGTCCACAAAATTTTCAAAGTTCGTAAATATAATGACCAATAATAACAAGAACTAGATTTTTTTAAATGTCATTGAGTTTTCTTGCATTTTTATGTTGGCGGTGTTTCGGAGCTTCTGTAATTGAGAATTTTTCGACTGTCTACTAATCTTTTTCTACTCAGAAACCTGAAATTGGGCCTTATGAGCATTGTTTTTGGTGATTTTGCAAATTTGTAATGATACCTATCGAAAATTCTGTAAATATTGTTAAACAAATTACTTTGCATTAAAAAAGGAAAAAATAAAAATAAAATAATAAATATAGTAGATACAAAAATGTATAAAAAGTGTTTTCTATTGCTTTGCAATTAAAAGGAAATCAGTTGCTATTGCTTTGTTGAAGAGAGAAGCAATTAAATTGACTTCTAAGTAATTCGAGAGGGCGCGAGGCTGTTGTTTTTAGTTTTTTGTGGAAATTATAAAAAAATCAGCTTTAAAATTTGATAATTATACTGCATACATATGAAAAACTCAGAATAGATATTCTGCGTACTTGAGAAACTATAAAATTTAATAAAACGTCAAGAAAAAAATATTTACATGTATATCCATGTTCTGCAATCTGCGTCAAAATTAAAATTATTTTTTATTGTTTTTGACGAAAAGTAAAAAAAAAACATGTAACAAATAAATATTTTTTTCTCGACTCTATTCTATTAATACGCTAACAAATTTTGTTAGCACATAATTGGGGGTTAAATTTCATAAATGTCATAATCGAAAGCTTCAAGCACGCCGAGCTTCAAGCACACCGAGAAAAATGTCTGTTAGTTTTTTTTCTGAGCTCATCATATGTATGTAGTATTGATCCAGAATAATAAGCTAGCTATATTATTATTAATACTATATTGTTTAAAAAAAACCTCTAAAAACTGGAAGTAAAAAGGAAACGTATTCCTCATGCAAATTAAAAGCAAACTTATAAAATGTTAAAAATTGCCCAGTAAAGGGTAGACTAATCGTTTTTCAATTGTAATGGAGAAATATTTAGCGTATTTTAGCAACGCTTATTGTTCATTTGGAATGAAATAAGCCGATTTCTACTTTTTACTGAAGAATTTTTTTTGTTCACCTTTTCATTAAACATTTTTTAAGTTTCCCTTTTATGTTTTCTTTTTACTTCAGTCGTTCGTATAAGACTGTAACTGAAAAGTATTGTAAATAAAAGAAAATAAAAATAAATAAGAAAACAAAAAATTATGCACTACAGTACGCCAGTGCGTATACGCAACACAGCGATTGTACTTAATGCGACATCACAGAATATAAATCGGAGGCGTTTTGCGGGTTATTGTGGGTATATATAAAAGGCTGGGAGTAAAAAGGAGACGTATTTTTCATGCAAGTAAAATGGAAACATAAAATGTTTGATAAAAAAATTGGTAAAACGAAAATGTTCAGTAAAAGGTAGACAAATGGTTTTTTCATAATTAAAAGGAATATATATTTTTATTTTGGTAACGTTTTTTCTCCCTTTTAATAGACAAATCGATTTGTTTACCTTTTACTAACTCCTTTTTATTGAAAATCATATAGGTTTCCTTTTTACTCCCAGATTTTCACATGTAATAATTAAACTGTCAAACTTTATAATAAAGAAAAAAAAATATGTTTGCCATACTAAAATTAATTCAACTTAGTAGTATGCTTGTAAGTGTGTTCTGTATGTTGTTTTTGTTATCGTTTAAATATATGTACTACAATATATGTATATTTATATACAAGTGTTAATTATGTATGTAGCTTTGCTCAAATGGTATTTTACTATTTGGTTATTCTATTTATTATTAATATTTTTTGTTTTGTATTTTTGTTGCTATGTATGGTTGATTGTATATCTATTGTTTTGTAAAGCATGTAAAATGGCTATTGTTACTATTGTAGTACTTTATATCACTCTGTTTGTTGTTGTTGTAGTTACCTTTACTATTGTAAAATAAGTCTATTGCATTCTATTTTCACAGTTGTTGTATTAAGGTATGATTATGTGTTTGTGTTTGTTATTGCATAAGTTTTTTATCTTTCTGTTTACTGTTTTAGCATATAAATTATTACTTTGCTTGCGAATGTGTTTTTTTTTTTGTTTAATAATTTTACTATTTTCAATTCAATTCAATTGTTGTGTTTCACATTCGCACATATTTAACTTTTCACATAAAGGCTTGTATACTTAATTAAATTAAATTTTTCATGATGTCATGAATTTGTTTTTTTTTTCTTTGTTTTTTTTTTTTTTTATCCAGAAGTTTTTGTTTTAATTTAAAATTTTTTAAATTACATTTTTTGCATTCTTGTAAGTTTTAAATTTTTTTTGCGCTATAAATAATATATGTACATAAAAAATTTTCAGATATTGTAACTATAATTAATAAATTGATTAATTTTCATGCTTGTATTATTCATTGATTTTAGGTAAAAATTACAAGCATTTTATTGCTTAATCGCTTGGCATAATTTAATATTCAACTTTACGTTTACTCTTTTTTTTACATATAATAATGATTTCTTAGCATCCTGTATACTTTGTTTTCTATTTTCCATATGGTTTTGTGATTTTCATTTGTTTGCAATAGAAAAAACTCAAACAAATTTTTCAGTTATTTTTTTATAGTTTACTTATTTTCTTATTACTTCTACTTTCTTGGTTTTTTTTGTTGTATTTTTTTTTATAACTTCAGCCAAAACTGCAATTTTAAAATTTTTTGAATTTTGAATTTTGAAATTTTGTTGCAGCAACGCTGTTTTGTTGTTATAACAGCGCATATTGCTAACAGAACTAGAAAAATGTTTTCCAAAGGTGTGCCTAAACGAAAAATTTTGATTTGAACCAAAAATAGTATTAAGTAATTTTTTGAGGGCGCAAAAGTAGGCCTGGTAGCAAACCTAGTTTTAGGCGCTTTTGAATAAGATATTTTTTCAGTTGAGTTTTCTTATTGTTTTTTTCTTTGCGCATCATTATCAAACATATTGCAAAAAGTTGTACAGAACGTTTTTGAATGGTTTATTTTTACATTTTTTTTTTTGTAATTTATATATATTTTTTTTAATTCTTTATTTTATGGCGTGTTTTTTGCTTGCTATTTTTTGCGTTTTATATATATTTTTTATGCGTCTACTATATAAAAAATTTAACTACTTCCTTTAATGTTTTTTTGCTATTATTTTACTTATAGGCACCCAATTTACCAATCATTTATTAAAAAACCTAAGAACTTACAAAAACATTTTAAAAATATTAACATATAAAAATACTAAAATAAAAAACGTTTGGTTTGTAATTAATTTTGTTTTCATAAATTTTTAATTTTGCTTTCCAAGATTTGAAAAAAAAAAAAATAAGTACTGTAGTATTTTGTTTTTGAATTTTGCAAGCCAAACGCGTGTTTTAAGGTTATTTAAAAGGAAAAACGTAACGGATACTGTGAGGCAACTTCTAACTTCGTTCATCCTTTTGTATCAAAATAAAAAAAAAGTTTTGTCTATTCGCTTAATTAGGTTTATGTTAAATATTGTATTTGTATTACTCAAACTTTTTTTTCATAAAATATTGCAGGTACATGCGGTTGCTATGGGTCACAAGGTTGTTCGAAGTAGAAGGAGGAGAGAGAGCGAATGCGTTAGGCCAATAAGCACATAGGAAAGGCTGAGAGTGAAATGAAAACATATTTTTATGCAAGTGAAAGGAAAACTTATAAAATGTTCAATCAAAAGGGGTAAAAAACGGTTCAGTAAAAGGTAGACATATCGTTTCTCATTTAACAGCGAGAAATGTCGCTAACTTTTACAAAGATATTTTTCCCCTTTACTTGAAGAAAAGAGATTGGTCTATCTTTAACTGAACCAGTTGTTTACCCCTTTTTATCAAACATTTTACAAGTTTCACAGAAAATGATTCCTATATGATTTTGACACGCATAGGTATACAACTCCCTCCTCTCTCTCCCCTCTCTATATCGTACACGCCTTTGTGACATTTCAATATATGTATGTATGTTTGTTTGTAGGTATGTGTTGGAGCATATTATATATGTATTAAGCTTCTTCAAGTTGTATATTTAATGCTATTGCGGTGTATTTGATTGTTTGTTTATATTTTCTTAGTTTTTTAAGTTAATTAATTCCTTTTGTGCTATTTTTAATGCATATTAAGAAATGTTCAATGTTGCTACTTTATTTAATGACACTTGTGGTGTGGGGGAAAAAGTTGGAACTCCGCAGTAGACCGTTTGGGCATATGTAGCTGGCGCCTTAGCATTGCACCTTCTTGGTCAGTTGGTGAAAGAGATAAAATTCTAAGATGCTTGAAAGACTCAGGTGGCCAGCTGCGGAGTTCTGGCTTAAGTTTGTATGTGGGTAATTAGGTTTAACTAAATCCCTTCAATCATTTTTTGAATTATTTAGGCATTCAATAATAAAGCGTAACAAATAATACAAAAGCTGTTGAAAATTACACACATAGTATATTTTTGTATACCATGTTAGCACTTCAAAGCAGGTTCTTTAATTCTTTATTAAATGGAAATTATGTAGGTTTCATTGTGAATAATAACAAGTGTGATTTCTTAAGAATAGACGTCAAAATTTCAAAGTAAGTCACCTGTGTGTTTTCAAATAATTGACAGATAACATATCACACTTGTTATTATCCACAATGCTAGATTTTTATTAGTTAACGCGGTTTCTTTACTCCTATTCAGCATTACCAATCGTTTAAAAATATACTTTTTTTAACTTTTGCAATGGCAACACTCTTGGAAATTCACACACTCAAAAAATAACTTTTAGTGGAAAAAACTCTTGTTTTAGTCATTATTTATTTTAAACACCACTTTTGCTGAGCACAGTGGCGTAAAAAACAATTGAACTTGTACTATTTGGCTTTGCAATTTTAGTAGATTCTATTTGTTTCATTTTTCCCTATTTAAAGTTATTTTTACTTAATCTTTTGTTTACTAATTTTTGCTATTGCTGTTTTATGTTTTTTTAAATGCGTTTGATTTTCTTGTAAAAAAAAAGAAAAATTGTATATAAATGCTGTTTGTTTTTTAATATTTTACTTTAAATAAGGTACTATTTGTTGCTTATGTCGTATGGGACTATTGCCAGATTGGTATAAACACTGCAAAAAATTATGATTGATAATCCAAAGAAAAAAATTTGAAAAAAACTTCCACAAAAATATATCATTTCTACTACTATTTTTAGCACATCAATACCAATCAAAAACGTTCAAACTTTTTCACTGTTTTTGCTTTCTGTGATATTTCTTAGCCTTCTGCTAATTGCTAATTGAAACAGCTAATATTTTAATAATTTTTAGTTCAGTTTGTTTTGAAATGGAATTCTCATACTGCTTTTTGAATAAAATACATTTTTTTTGCAACCATGCTATGTCACTGTGTTTTAGAAGGAGGTGACTCTTTAAAGTGTTTAACAAGCGCTTTCTTAACTCTTAAACGAGTTTCGGTAAAGAAGAAATGTATCTATCATATAAGTAAAAAAGTACTTTATTAAATTTTTAATAAAAAGTAGTAAAAAAAATTAGTAAACAAATTTCTTACTTTTATTAAAAAAAAAAATTGTCTACGTTTTACGAAGTTTTATTTTTTACCCATTTTTAATAAATATTTTATAAATTTTTCCATTTCTTCTTCCTAACTTCTAGCTTTTTTTTAAACATTTAAGCTCAACGTTAACATAACATGCTTGCAAAAAAGTTAATCCAAACTGCTTTCATATTTTGCTGCTTATTTTTTGCTAGATAACTGTATTAAAAAATTATAGCACCCTGAAAACAATTTTTCAGTCGAATACAAAAGTTCAGTTTCATTTTGGAATTCTTCGTTTGAACTAAAATAATATTATAAGTAGAGGCCAATTATTTTTGTGTATTTATTGCATTTTTAATGGCATTCGACAAACAAAAACTCAGTTATAGTTAACAACATATTTTACATATGTAATTTGAACAAAAAAAAATGTTTTCAACATTCAGTAATTTCAAAATTTTCATAAATCAAAACGTCAAACACTATTACATTAAAATCTTCCTTGTTTTTTCTCAGTGTGCTTGCTTGTCAATCATTGATTGTGGATTGTGTATAATTGTTAAAATGAAGCATACTTTTAGGCTGTTTAGGCTGCATTCTTGCGTTCTTTCCTAACTTCTTTGCATTGTTTGTTTAGCATCAAGTTTTAATTTAAAATTTTAAAAATTAAAATAGTTCACAGCAGTTTGTGGCATGCTCCACAAACTTTTCCTCATTCATTCATTTGTAAAATATTAATTATTAATTAATTAAAATTATTGTTTAGCATATTTACTTTTTTTGTTTTAAAAATTCTTTGTTTTTTTTGTATTTAAATTATTATATCTATTTGTATGTATGTACTTCGTCCGAGCAACAGCGGTTGCAACAGTAGTCATTCTTCTTCTTCCTCTTCTTCATCTTCTATCTCTTTCTCGAGTGCGCATAAACGTAAATCTTCACTTCATTTTCATATCAAAATTTCTTCCTTTCTCTTTTACTTACAACTACAAAACTTATTCAGCAGCATTTGTTGTAGTTGTTGTAGCATTGGCATTGGCATCGATTAATTTTATTGTTGTTTGTGTTTCAGTTTTAGCATCTTTTTCTATTGATGTTTGTGTTGTGGTCACCTGCGCTTCAGTTAAACCATCAACGTCCGCAGCAGCTTCGGACTGTGTCGGTGGTGTTACCTTAGCGCCTTCGTCGGTTTCCATTTGTACCGGTGGGTTTTGCTCAGCCTCATTAGCGACTGTGGTTTGTGCAACAAGCTCTGTGGTTGTTGTTGCTTGAGGTGTTTCAGCTTCAGCGCGTGGTTGTGGTTTATCCTCGGCAGTAGGGCTATCGGCAACTTTGCCACTAACTTCCACCACTGATGAGGAGATTGTTGGTACCTCAGCCGCGTCTGTTTCCATCCCGTTGGAAGTATTCAAACGCTCCACAGAATCGATCGTGCTAGCTGTGTTGTTGTGCTGATCGCTGGTGGTACTGCTGGTAGTGGAGGTGTCTGTGGCTGTAGTGCTACTGTTTCCAGTAGTATCCATTAGTGAGGTATCCGCTTCCGCTATTGGCAGCTCTTGTTTCTCACGTTTTGCCTCCGGCTCCTCCCGTTCTTCGCCTTCCGCCGCAACAGCGCTGTAAGTGGTCGCCGTGCTATTACGCCGCCGCTCTTGACGCTCCAGTCGCTGTTGTTGTTGCTGCTGCTTACGTTCCTCTGCTGCACTCGTCGATGTGCTTGCTATGACGCCAATGGCGCTTGAACTGGCGATCGCATTGCTGCTGCTGCTTGCGATCTCCTCGGTGACGCTGCTGGTGACGCCTTCTGCGATCACGACACTGCTTGTGCTGCCACTTCCACTAGCTGCTGCATCGCGCCGCTGCATACACTTTTCCAATGCTACTTTCAATGATTTTCGTTTACGTTGTTTTGTTGTTGTTGTTGTTGTTGTTGTTGTTGGTGTTGTTTTCTGCACACTCATACTCATACTCATGACTACTGCTGCTGCCGCTGTTGCGGCCGCATCCTATTGTGAATGATTCGCGGCAGCCGCCGCAGCTGCAGCTGCAACGGAAGCCGGCACAATACCTGTACTGGCTGCACTCAAGCCGATCTCTTGCTTGTGTTCGCGTGCGATGTGTCGGCGCACTGTGTTGTTGCGGGTAAAGGTGCGCGAACAGAATGGACAGTGGACGCGGATGCCTTGATGCCGTTGGCGGATGTGAGCGCGCAGATTTGTTTCATAGCCGTAGAGACGATCACAATACAGGCACTTCAGCTTCTTACCTGGATGGTGGGAAGGAAAGAGCAGAATGAGAGTTAGTAGCTTGTCCAACAGATATGTAATTTTTATTTCGTGGCTGAGTGGAAGAGCTTTCTATCTCAGTATTGATATGAAAGACCGGGGGTTTGAGCGAGTTATTTTAATAAAGCGCTTGATTGGAGCTCAGCTGAGAAAGTCCCTATCTCAGATGTTTTCAATTTAATTCAGCTATTTCTTGATATACATAGGTCCATTCAGCAGCCGAGACATTGCGATACTTTTCCACTCAGCAGACGACAGATTTGTAAGGAATTAAATGAAATTTGATTGAAAAAAAAACACATAAGATTGCAAATTTATTTGATGCAGTCACAAGTGATTGCTTTTACAGTGATTGCAATTACGTTTTACCCACAATCACTGATTGCAAAAATTTTGTTTGCAAGCAATTCAACAAAGGTATTCTTTTTTGTTGGAGATTTCTGGTGAAATAAGTGATTGTATGTATTGTGATTGCAATGATAGTGATTGATTGCGTCTCTAAGTTGATTGCAAACGAAACTCTTACACTAAATTGATTGCAATCAATGATTGTAAATTGGTTGTGGATTGTAATTTTAGATTTTAAGTTATGCAAACGCAATAAAATCAATAATCGCAATTGATTGCAAAACAAAATGATTGCAAGTTTTTACAGCTCTCGCTGACAATATAGCATTGTAAATAAAATCATTTAATTTTTAAAACCTTTTTGGTTAGTCTTAGGTATTAAATATTCAAAATCATTTAATTACCGTCCGCCGTATTGACCATGCCACTATTTTTATTATTCAACTTCGTCGCATTCCAAACATTCAACATATCCTCCGGTGCTATGGACGTTGCCAAATTACTCGGTAATCCAGCTTCAGCGTTTTTAAGATTTTCCAAAAGGGCGGATGGTGTTGTGGAAGATGCGTTAGAGGTAGGTGGTTGTGGCGGATGCGGCGAGTAGTTTGAGTTTTCCAATTTAACTCGCAGATCTTCGGCTCCGTTCTGCTGAAGAAATTAAAAAAAATCATTTAATCAATTTTTTATTCGTTTTTCTAATTGAAGATAGTTTTTCTGGGTAATCTACAAATAGATCGAATTAAACGCGAAAATTTTTTTTAAATATTTTTGACTGATCACTAAAGACTATTCTCTGATTAATTGATTAATAAGCTTTGATAGGCTGTTTCTATTAAAACAAAATTATTCTCCGAATAATTGATTAGTTAATTTGACTAATCAGGAAATAATTTGTAGTATTTAATAAAGATTATTCTTTGACTAATTGGTTTATCAATTGCTAAACGCCAAAATGATATATGATTGATCAGGAAATTAATCGACCGACTGATCAATGAAGATTATTCTTTACTTAACTGATTAATAAGAAAAAAATCGTTTAGAATATTCAAACATTTTCTGAATAATCATATGGGAAAAAAGATTCATCTCTGATTAATTGATGAATTACTAAACAAGAAGTTAATCGTTTATATTAGTCGATGATTATTATTCCGATTAATTAACTTAGCAAGATTAGGTTAATTTGCATACTCGATTCGTTAATAAATCCCACAAAACTATTAAAATTGCTTCAAACTCACATCAATAGACTCATCGTGCTCGCTTCGGTCATCATCGTGCGCCTCATGTGTGCTGCCATTGTTACGCTCCGTTTTCACTGAGCGGTCCATGCTCGTAGACAAATTGCTCGGCGCATTGCCATTGCCCGCTGCTGCACCAGGACTGTGATTTTCATAACGGCTGCGAAAGAAAAATGAAAAAAAAAAAACGTAAAGATTCAAGTTTTTACTGATTTACAACTACGCTCACACTAATCACATTTTCCACTTACCTCGGCGATGTGCGCTCCGATTGCATTGTATCCGCTTCGGTGGGTGCATTCGAAGAAGCGCTCGACGATGGTCGATGGTATGGAGGTTTGCTGATCGGACTCGCGCATTCGGATGATGAATTTTTGGACCCATCACGCAACACACTACCGCGCACTTCTTGCTCACCATATGGACTGAGGTGTAGACGCTTGCGTCCTGGCTCAAAAGCTAACGGGCGATAGATGGGCGGCACATAGGGCGGTATACCAGCGGCCAGCGCTGCTGCAGTACTACTTTGCATTAGCGAATCGCATTCCTGTTTCAGATTACCACTCGTACTACTCAGATGGTGTACAACGCCAGCGCCGCTACCCAAACCACCTGCACCACCACCGCTTGCACCCGCTCCGGGCACTGTGCTGGTATTGCAGTGGGCGGTGACTGGTCCGGTGATGATATTGCAACCAATGCCGCTACCAATATTACCACTTCCACTACCATTGCCGCCACTATTGCTATTGCGCTCTACATTGCCGGCCATGGTGGCAGCTATATTGGCACCAATAATGGCACCGCTGGGTATGCCACCGATACTGGTGAGGGGACTACAGCCAACAGCGCTGCTATTAACCGCTCCTCCGCTCATGCTATTGCGCATGCTACGCCGGCTATTGGGTGACTCTAATGGCGATGCATCGACGTGCTGTTGCGCTTGTTGGGCGGCCAAACGCCCGGTTTCTGTTGATAGTCCTTTCACCTAATCAAATATAAGAGCGAAACAAAATTATTTAGTTTTCTATCAATTGTTAGGATTAGTCTATTGTAAGGCTAGATTCGATCTTGAATTTCTTACCTGCAGATTTTCCGCCGATTTAAGGAAACTATTTAAAGCCTCTTGCGACACATGCACTTCACCTTTGTACATAAATTCAAGCAGTGCTGCCATATTGTCAGAGGATGTGGCCTCCAATATGACAACGCATTGCCCATTTGTTGGTGTACTCTCGAACAGTTCGGCGAATTTCTTCGAACAAGCTGCCAATATGAGTTTGTGTGCCTTGAATACTGTGCCTGTAAGCAGAAAAAAGAAATGAAAAAAGTTAATTATACGAAATTGTACTTCGACGAGACGAAAATATTGCGTAAAATACTATTCTTACCTACGGTAAGGGGGTGGTATAAAAAAGCTTAGAAATTTTCATGAACTTTACTGGCCATCGAACCCAAGGAGATTTAGGAATTTCTAAACCGCAGTGTGTAACCATTTATAAATTTCTAAATCTCCTTGGGTTTGATGACCAGTAAAGGTGATGAAAAATTTCTAAGCAACAATACAAAGCGGTTTAAAAAGATCCTTCAACAAGATCGAAATTGCAGCATATTGTTTGTAGGATTTGATAAAATTATTCGACTGGTCAAAAGACCACAAACAAATTTTAAAAGGAAATATTTTTTATATCTTCAAAACATTTATCAACTGGGCTTAACAACTTAAGAAAAGAAATGTAGTATATGGTCCTTTTTGATAAAACTAAAGTGCAGCTAGTTATTTATGCACCTTTAGAGGATTACAAAAGCTAAATATGTTGTCAACATGTTTATAAAACCCTACTTTTTATAATGGTCTTTTGTACTATTCTCACATGAAAATAAGGATATCAAACAAACATATTCCTTTCATATATTATGTTGACGAATGATTGAAAGCAAACGACTATCTTATTAAAGCAAATATTTACACGTACATAATATCTGCAGCAGTATATATTTCCAGATATACACACGATAGTACATACAATAGCTTGAAAAGTAAAAAATGCCACCAGCCCTACCTACATATCTACCATATATTTAACTTTGAACCAGAGACCTTGAACCCATAAAATTATGTCAAATACTCACGTAATACAATGCTGCAAGTCTATGTGTCATTGTAATAAATTCAAACATATTAAATGCATAGATATGCAAAGTAGGGTGTTTTCAAATAAGGGCTTTTTTCGAATTTCCATCAACAGACGACTCAAAATAGTTTTAAGCGAGTTCCGAACAGAAAGTATAAAATCAAATTAACGACCACCCTAAGATACCTACATAAATACCAGAGACACAAACATTCATGCGTAGCTATCTTAAATTCAGCCCAAATAACAGTGAAACACGGCAACGACAAAGTGGCAAGGACAAGAAAGGAAGTAAATTATTTCCTTGGTCTTGAAATGAAAGTTTCAGTGTCTTGAAAGATATATATTTATGCTTTGAGTGGGTGTGGTGCGCACACAATACGGATACGTTATTACAGCAAGACACAAAAGTGATACAAAAAATTAATCAGCAGCAGCTGCCAAGACAACGTAGACAGCTTTTGGGATAGGTATATATGAACATAAGTACCTACATACTTTTTTATATAGAAAGTGTGAACTATTGTAGCTGATACATACACTAATATATTCAACAAGAATTTGCCGAAAATTACGAAGAATAGAACGAAAGAAACCGGTGATTTGGCAGCATGAAAGAGTGGAGCATCAATTTGATTTTGACTATCTAGGTTCTGGAACATTACTACTCAGATTTAATTAAAAAAGAAAAAATAGTTATTGTGGTTGTTGTCAAATGACAAGTGCTATGCTTTACTTTCTGGTTATTGAGTTAAGGGTTAAAGTATGCTAAAGATGGACAAACGAGTTCGTTTGAGCCAAATATCGTTATTTCGTCCAAACATAATCTATTAATTCGAAAATAAAAAAATTCAAAAAGATCCTAATAAAATTTTAAATCTGTCTGACAATTCGGAAGAGGAAACAATTTTCTTGAAAAACTTCCGAACCTTTCGAATATTCATCACACAACGGAAATGTTTCGTAGTGTCCTAGATAAACTCTTCGGTCAGATGGTATAAAGTGCTTCGTAAAACAATAAAATTGAAAGTAGATAGAAAAGTAATAGATAGAAGAGCGAGTAGTAAACTATGGGAAACAAAATTATAAAAGTTCATCTATAAGAAACATTACACCTGGTACAAAGGAAATGTATGTACGATGTGTGCATATTTGCCTCAAAGAAATAATGCAAGCGATTATATTACATTTGGGTTCATGGAACGATAAACTTGATTGGCTGAGCTTTGAAAAAGTCGGTCCTGTCCGTTTAGAGTCTTTATGTGAGGGCAAAAAATAATTACTCCTTCCAAAATAGTATTTCCTGATCACTGAGTTAAAATATTAGCAATTACCATCTGATAGCACTTTTGAACAATAGAAATAAGTTTTATATAAGGTGCACATTTTTTGCTCGATGTAAGTATGTAATGTTCTAATGTAACAGCTTAGACAAGTAAACTTTTACACTTACTCTTACAATGCCATTCTTCGTCCTAAACGCTTTACCTGTATGTCGTGTTTTTGGTCTAATTTGAGTTTCCACGACTCTGGGAAAATATTTAACATTGAGCAGCTGTCAAATATATGGGTTGTCTTTTTGAGATGGTCTTGTGGTATGAGTTACATAGATGATGTGCTACAATCTTGTTGTTTATTGCAACTTTGCAATATTTATAATGACAGTATTTGACGTTTCTTAGATACATATTTCTTTTCATATTCAGCTTACAGGCATAAAATTGTGGAAATTTCTTACTAAGGTACTTGGAATTATTAAGTTCTGAGGTTTATATAAAAAAAGGATATTTGACTTTTGAAAACATTTAAAGTGTAACAAGTAGTACTGGTGTTTCGTAATATTTGAAGTTGAGCTATTCGTAAAAGTCATGAAATGTTGTTTAATTCTTTGGGCCCATTCATTGGAAACTACACTCAGAAAAAAGTTTCCTTATTTTGGCTCCAAGAGACATGGCTTTCTTAAAATAAGTAAAATTTTCCTCAATTTCAAGACTTTTTTCTCAATTGAAATCTTTTTTTTTTTGGGGAAAAAAGTCTTTAAATTAAGAAAGCCATGTTTTGGAGCCAAATAAGGGACATTTTTCCTTGAAATAAGGAAATTCTCTTTGAGTATACGTAACTAGATGCAGTGTAGATTTTTAAAACAAATACGTAGATATTTTTACTGGTTAAACCTTCAGGAACAATTCCCATCTTATGACTACGCACGAGCATTCAAAATAAACATTTTTTCTTTGTTTAATTTTCTATAAGCTCGTGTGCGTTAATATCTTTTCCTATTTGTCGACACGTGTGCCTTTTGCTTACATATTTTACTATTTAGATAGCTAATATCTTTCAGTCTGTTTCAATATTAACTCTTTATTTTGTTAGCTTTTTTTTGAAAGTATTGCATTTTAGTTTAGCAGCTTTGTGAGGTCATACGCACTGCAAAATTGTTTATTTTTTCAGCTTTTTTATACTGTTTAGCTTTGTTATCGTTTATTTTTTGCTTTCATTTAAAAAGTTCTTATTGTATTTCTGGTATTTCATCGTTTTCTTATTTCTATTTCCTTGCAATTTTCAATATTTCACATGTTAAGTAATTCCAACAACAATAATTATGTAGGTCAAGTTAGCTAATCTCAAATTTTGTAGCAATTTTTCTTTTTTGTTTAAATAAGAAGCCAAGAAAAAGTAAACGAAAAAGGGAAGGGTATTAAAACATAGGCAAATAATATTTTATACCCAGCTAGCATTTGACATATTTATCCCTGGGGTGTTTCATGCTCACATTAAAGAGTGTTTGAAAAGTCGCTTCTACAAATGTGCATTAAATAAATTTTATAAAGGAATAACTCGAGCTCTACCAAACAAAGTGTAAATATGAATCCATGAGTTGAGGATTTTGTTACTTGGGCATTAAAGGACCGCGGGAGTGCTCTGAGCTGTACCTGTAGTTGATCGCAGCGTTTGACTTGGTTTTCATAATAAAAGGTGTTGGTTGAAGAATCAAAGACCCCAAGAACAATTATTAAAAAAATTGATTATTATGGCCAGTCTTGAACTTCGTACTTTATCTATGTTCACAGGTGCGCGATGATAAGTTTCGGCACAGTTTTATAAGCACACTTTTCACTCACAAGCCTATTTAACATTTTTATTTAAACAACGGCCTATCAGGAGTTTTTTTTATTTTTCAAAATACTCCTATTTCAGAATTTTCCAAGAACGGCCGGTTTCAAAATTTTATTCAAAAACGCCTCATCTGAAAATGTAAATTTTCCTAGGGGTATGGTGTTTTTAAATCTCATACTGTGATAGAGCATTCTTGAAATCCGAGTTGCTTGATTTGAATTCTTTCTTATTTAAATCCAGTTCCAAATAAAGAATCAATTTGATTTGGGATTTCATTTTCCTTCCAAATCAAAGATACTATTTAGTTGTGATTCGAATCTTTCTTCATGATTCGCTGAAGATTCAAAACATAAATAAAAAGTATCTTTGATTTGGCTGAAAATTCAAAAAAAAAATCTTTGATTCGTTAAAGAATCAAATCACTAATTAAAGGTATCTTTAATTTGGTTGAAGATTAAAATTTCAAATGAAAAGTATTTTTGATTCGCTAAAGATTGAAATAAAAAATAAAGGGTATCTTAATTTTAAACAAAAGGTACCTTTGATTCGTTAAAGATTACAAAAAAAATGTAAGTTCGTTAAAGATTTAAATTTCAAAAAAGTATCTTTGAGACGTAAAAGACTCAAATCACAAAAAAATAACTTTGATTCGTTAAAGATTCAAATTACAAATAAAAACTTTCTCTGATTTGAAAAAAACTCTTAAATCGTACATATGTGATTAAATATTTTTTATCTTTGCATTCGCGATTCAACCAAATCAAAATCACGCAAAAGTTATTTTTTAAGCTTTCCAAGACTCAAATTTTTTTTGTTTTGCAATTTTAATTTCAACGTTTGATAGTGCTGACATTTTCAACACTGCTTAAGGCATCACATATGTTAACATTTCAGTAATTTATATTTAAAATATAACATCTAAATAATATAGATAGAAGGACTTCAGAAATATCATGATTCTTCCTTTTCTTATTGCATACTTTTGTGCGTACTGTCAAATAATGTGCTTCAAAGTGTTAACGTTCTTTAAAGTTATATGTTTTGCGGTTTTTCAGACGAAGTTCCTTAAAAATAATGTCGCGAGAAGTACAAATCAAAAAAAGATTAGTTATTTTCTTTTGTTATTCTGCTTTGAGTCGTTTTATTTACTTTACACACATGAATAGCCTCGTACGCCTCTACCCCTTTATATCTAAAAAAAATTGTATGTTTATGTGTGTTATTTCAATTTCGTTTTCATTGTAATGCCTAGATTGGTATATGATGCCTATAATCCACCAAACAAACCACAAAATAATGTGTTGCCCCCCTACACACACACAGTAAAAAGCACCAAACATGCATAGCTACTGAAAACCCTTTTTTCCCTATAACTCCTTATTTGCTAACTGCTTGCTTTGGCTGGCTCTACTCTATTGTTGGCTTATCGCGGCTGTAATGAAAATTCAAATATCAAATGTTGTCGGTGACTTGCGGTGAATTTTTTTGACAATCTACAACACTGTAAAAAAACTGCTGGCCTGTAGGTTTGGGGAGAATTTCAATTTATCAATGGCACCGCCATTCCTATTTATGTGACGCCTTTGAGTGGGAATTTCAATGTCAACAGCTTTAATAGTTATACAACTTTCTTTTAATATCAGTCTATGTCAAACTTAATAAGAGCGGATCGATTAGTGATTTGATTCGCGTTAAATCAAAGATAAGTTTAGTTTGTAATTTGATTCATCGACCAAATAAAAGATACTATTTTGTGATTTGAATATTCAATCAAATGAAATATATTTTTATTTGTGATTTGCTTTTGATTCGTGATTCGATTCGAAATAAAAAAAGTATTTTTGACTTGGTTGAAGACTCAAATCACAAAAAAAAAAATTATCTGTGATTCGTCGAAGATTCGAATCACCAATAAAAGGTATTTTTGACCCTCAAACACATGCATACTAATGTACCTTCATCCAAAATTCGTCCAAACATAACTGAGCAAAAGTTGTTAGAAGGCGCAAACAAAAACTACAACAAAAAGTACATAATAATAATAATCAAAACAAAATCAAAATAATAATATTGGCCTAACCTGACCTCAGACAATGCCGTTTACGCATACGGACAGCCAAAGACGACCCATAACGCTGAATATATTTTGTATCTGCTGCTATCGTAAATGAAGCACCAAAAATATCTTCATAAATATACAGTTAAGTAGATACGTGCGTACTACGTCTTGTATGGGTGTTTTTGCGAAATTGTTTGTTTATGTTTGTCTGCACATTCCTTAGCGTTGTCAATCTTTGCTTTTCACTTTCATTCACACAATAACCTGCCCAAGATTCGCTTAATTCTCTCATACATACTTTCTTATATTCGTATCAAAATAAATGGATTTATGTGTCTGTGGGTTTATTTAATAACACCATCAAATTGTAAGCCCGACAAATAAAATAATCGCACACGCACGTGATGGCTATGTACGAGTATTTTTGCTTATATACATAATTAGTAAAAAAAATGAAGCATACAAAAAGGCGGCTAAGCAAGCTTTACTGAGTATGAGAATGAAAAACATATCTACAATACATTTTAGGAAGTATGTCCGTTTAAGGGAAGACCTAAATGGAAATTACTTTACTGGTATGTAGATGAAAACATGTAAGAAACGAAAACAAATTCTAAACGTCGCTTTTCCGTGGGGTAGTTGAAGTACGTAATGGGAGAACTATAAAATATTTATACTAACGAATATTATTCCGTTCCAGTAAAAAAAAAGTACCTAGTTAAACCAATAACAGCAAGGAAGAGAGTTATCAGCTGGCTTCCAAGTAAATACACTACTAATATTTTGCTCTCAAGTGTATATCGCTACCTTAATTCACAAAGGCCCTATCTGCTTAGCAATTGCTCTGTATATAGGGCCTTTGTGAATTAAGGTAATGATATCCAGCCTCTACAATCCGAAAACAATACAAGCAAAACAATAAAACAGGTACCACAAGATAGCCAAAACAAACTTCGTGTGAATCTTTAACAAATTGAGCGCCAGTTTTGTTCGACCAACAATCCTCAAATTGTTTGTAGATATGACAAAGAAACCCACAATAATCGGTTGATATTCGTGTTTTTTTTTTGTATCTGTATCTGTTATTGTTATCGCTTTTATATATAGTTTTGTTTTGAAATTCGCCAGAACTGCAAATAGTTTGCTACCTTTATACACTTATACATATTTAGAGCTTTCTGTGTCTTCTTCTTTTTTTATTTCATTCACTTTATGAATGAATGATCCAGTAAAATCAACAAAAATGTGAGTCACGATTAAATTAAGTGGACCATATATTATATAAATTCCGAAACATAAATGTACATATATATTTTTTACCAATGGTTTTATAAAACAAATATAGTTCTAATAAATCTGTATAGGAATATTGAAGGTCATTTTAAATCTGCGAGCTGCGTTTGGTCTATAGAATGAACCAGGCTTGCGTGACTTTGGTTCGGTTGAATCACATCCATATATACAATTTATTTACGTTTTCAAAATTTCTTTAAATCAAGGATACTTTTTTGGATTGAGTCTTCAACCAAATCGAAGATACTTTTTAAGTGATTTGAATCTTCTTATTTTATTTTATTATTTTATTTAATTTAATTTAATTTACTTTATTATTATTTTTTATTTAATTTAATTTTATTTTATTTTATTTTATTATTTTATTTAATTTTTTTAATTTTTTTTATTTTATATAGTTTATTTACCTTTATTATTATTTTTATTTTATTTTATTTTATTTTATTTTATTTTATTTTATTTTATTTTATTTTATTTTATTTTATTTTATTTTATTTTATTTTATTCTTTTTTATTTTATTTTATTTTATTGTATTTTATTTTAATTTATTTTATTTTATTTTATTTTATTTTATTTTATTTTATGGTATTTTATTTTATTTTATTTTATTGTATTTTATTTTATTTTATTTTATTTTATTTTATTTTATTTTATTTTATTTTATTTTATTTTATTTTATTTTATTTTATTTTATTTTATTTTGTTTTATTTTATTTTATTTTTTTTTTATTCGATTTGATTTTGCTTAATTTATTTTTTTAAGCTTTAATTTTAGAATTACTATATTGCTTATCATAACTAAACTACAGCAAAATAAGTTTTTTTTCACTCACCATCACACGATAACGTCACATCCGCCAGCACATCCGATTTAAATAGATTGGAGAATGTAATTGCCAAATTGGACGAATAACTGTTCCATTTCAAACAAAATTGTTGCTGTGGATCCATTTTGAATTATATATTAAGTTATTATTACCAAATTAAAATTAAACGCTTATTTTGTAACTTTTCTAAAGCACTATCACCACAGGATAAATTAAATAAATCAAACGACGTATTTTTGTGTTTGTTGTTGCAGGTAACCAGAACAAAACCGTAAAACTAAATTATTAAGATTTGAACGAAGTTGTAATATTTTTGTAGATAAAAACAGCCAATGTTAGCCAGCAGCAAGATTTTAATTCCGACTGCCACTAAATTTCGACACTGGTTCCAAAATGTATGCGAATGACGTTGTGCTGGATAGAGCCATTCATCAAGCAAGCAATTGATGATGTTAAGAAATTTCTTGCTTTTCTTTAGTTTTTGTTTTTTGCCAAAATACCTTTCTTCTTCTAATTTTCTGTATGCTTTTTCTTTGCCAAAATTAGCTTTTCGCTTAACTTTCTCTTTCTTTCAAACTTTCACTAACAGTTGCACTGTGTTCCGTGACGACTTCAAGGACATTCGCAAAGGTCTCGCCTTCGTCAATGTGGGCATAGGCTTTGTATGCTTATTTCCGTACCTGCGTTTCACGATATCCTTCGTAGTTATGACGTTGGTGCTCACCTTTCTTGATTTGCTGAAGATATCGTTGAATTGCCGGATGATCGTTGCGGCTGCTTGCGTCGTCGTTGGATATTTCGTGTGACTGTGACTTTTCGTGCGTTGCGTATACGAGTAGTAGTTCGCTTCTTCAATTAACTTACGCTCTTCCACTGTATGCTGCGTTGCTTGCTGTTGCGTTTCTTGCGCTGCTGCTGCTGCCAATAAGCAATCCAAATGTATTATGCCAAAATGAAATTTTTGATAAATTTTTTGTTGCATAAAGTTTATGCGTCGTTGTTTAATGACTTCTCTAAAGAATTTCTTATAATGCCAAAGGGAATTTTCCAATTTTGTAGATTTTCTGCTTTTATGCGTTCTTCGCATTTAAATGGCTTTTAGCTGCTGACGTGCGCTGCACCCAAATGCGCCGCCCCTTCTGCTCCACAAAACAATCGCAAGCGACGTACTACGCAATTCACTCACTCGAGGACACGTGTGCTGCGCCTGCGCAATAACAAACTTTTGGATGGTTTACTTCTGCGTCCTCCTCGTTTGTTCTTTGCCTGCTGTTGTTGCTGCTGCTCGCGCGCACGCGTTATTCACGTTCACTTTTTGTCGAAACACTTCCGTTTTGCAAACGCGTTTTGTCGAAAATTTTCGTCTATACACGCCGAAAAGCTGCAATTAAAATGAAACGAAAAAAAAATCATTAATGCAAATTGATGTCATAAAATTCATTTCATAAAAGCAACGTCATGGACTGCTTAGTGTAAATAAGAAAAGTGCATTTTCTATAACAAGTAATATGAATGTGCTAAGGTGTTTTGTAGAGTATTTTATGAGAATACCCTGTAGGGAATTGAGTTAAATTTAAGCAGGGGCAGATACACGCGGGTGGTTTTCAGGTTCAAACCCTCCCCTTCCGGATCCAAAATGTCATATTTTTCACAGCGAAAACTATAGTAAAAATTACGAAAAAAATGTAGTAAAAATGAAACAAAAAAATAGTAAAAAAATTACCCATAAAGATGGTAAAAATTACACAAAAATAAAGTAAAATTACACAAAAGATTACACAAAAATATAGTAAAAATATAAAAACCTAGACTTAAAATTACAAAAAAAAAATAAAGTAAAATTACACAAAAAATACAGTAAAAGTTACTTGAAAACTTGAAATTGAGATTGCCCATACCAATAATTGTAGTTATATATATTTTTGAAAATCAACCATAAAAAGCGAGTTTTGAGAAACTGTGAATCAAAAATATCCTCGAAAAAAATTTCTTAGAAATCCATCACAAGCGACAGATAATGCAATTGGAAGTTGGCGATGATGACTTGCGATTCTTCGAATCAGTACAGTTTTAATGCATCACAGCATAGCTATTACACATATGTACATACAGTGATGTGCAAAAAATTGCAGTACGATCTTTTTTGTTTGTTTAATTTGATAGAGGCTAAGCTTTGATCAATGAAAGTGAATGTTGAAAAATACGTTCTTTCACATTTAGAACATCATCATCATTTATTGGCGCTTAACCGCCTAAGCGATTTTGGCCGTCGCCTATCCAAGCACGCCAGTCATTCCTTTTTAGCGATAACTGACGCCAATTGGAAACCCCAAGGGAGTTCAAGTCATCCTCCACCTGTTGTTTCCATCTCAGTCGAGGCCTCCCCCTTCCTCTGCTGCCGAATTCGGGTGACGATTGGAAAACCTTCTGGGCTGGAGCTTCTTTGTCCATTCGCATGACGTGACCCAGCCAGCGGAGCCTTTGGGCTTTAATTCGCTGGACTATGGTCAGATCTGCGTAAAGCTCGTACAGCTCATCGTTAAATCTCCTTCGATACTCGCCGTCGGCATCACGGGAAGGACCATAAATCTTCCGGAGAACTTTTCTCTCAAATACTCCAAGGGCCATCTCATCTTCTCTTGACATTGTCCATGAATCTGAGCCATACATCAGGACAGGTATGATGAGAGACTTATAGAGCGCGATCTTTGTTCTTCGAGAGAGGACTTTACTTCTCAATTGCCTACTCAGTCCAAAGTAGCACTTGTTCGCAAGAGTGATTCTCCGTTGGATTTCTAGACTGATATTATTTTCGGTGTTAATGCTGGTTCCCAAATAGACGAAGTCCCTCACAGTTTCAAATTTGTAACTATCAACAGTGACGTGGCTGCCAAGGCGCAGGTGCGCCGATTCTTTCTTTGATGACAGCAAATACTTCGTCTTGTCCTCGTTGACCGCAAGACCCACTTTTTTCGCTTCTTTATCCAGTCCAGAGAAGGCAGCGCTTACGGCGCGGTTGTTAAGGCCAATGATATCAATATCATCGGCATACGCCAGCAATTGCACGCTCTTGTAAAAGATTGTACCATTGCGGTTTAGCTCTGCTGCTCGAATTATCTTCTCCAGCATCAGGTTGAAGAAATCGCACGAAAGGGAGTCGCCATGTCTGAAGCCTCGTTTGGTTTCAAATGGCTCAGAGAGGTCCTTCCCGACTCTGACGGAGCTGTTAGTATTGCTCAACGTCATTTGGCAAAGCCGTATAAGCTTTGCAGGGAAGTCAAATTCAGACATGGCGGCATACAGGCAACTCCTTTTTGCGCTGTCAAAAGCGGCTTTGAAATCGACAAAGAGATGGTGTGTGTCGATTCTTTTATCATGGGTATTCTCCAGGATTTGGCGTATCGTGAAAATCTGGTCGATGGTAGACTTACCAGGTCTAAAACCACACTGATAAGGTCCAATCAGCTTGTCTACGATGGGCTTCAGTCTTTCACACAATACGCTAGAAAGAACCTTATATGCGATATTAAGAACGCTTATTGATTTTTGTGAAGAAAAAATCTTAGGGTTAAACCCGGTATCTACAAACAAAATGTTTGAAATTTAATGAAAATGTTTAGCGATTGGCTTTTAAAACTCTAAACAATATTTTTGCGAAAATAAATTTATTTGATTTGTACACAGAGAGAAATTTTCATATAAAATCAACACTTTTTAACACTTTTCCAGGTTATTATTTTTCAACACTATCATGTTGAATAACTTCACTTCGTGTTAAATTAACATGACTGTTAAAATTACATGAAGTTCATGTTGAAAAACTTGACTTCGTGTTAAATTTACACGACTCCCTGTTAAATTAACATTAATTCCGGTTAAATTAACATTAATTCCTGTTAAAACAACACTATCTGCCTCATTATCTCATGCAAATTTAACAGGCTCTTTCTTGTTAGTTTAACATGGTTCAAGTTGACAACAACTATTCTGTGTGTTCTTGGTAACCTGAGTCTGCTATTGTATAACACAATAGTGTACCCATGCGCCTATATTTAAATTCCAAATATTTATTTTATAAAAACAATTCAGAAAATGAATAAAAATTTGTTTATTCATTTATTTGTTTTGGCTTGTGTGACAAAGTGTTGAGAACATAAAATTCGAGACTTAACGCCAGCTTCACTTCAATGCGTATTGTTTTATTGTTAACAACAACAAACATTTTGTGGTTCCATAGAATGCCATTGGCCACCAATTAAAGCGAATTTATAAAAGTATATAATTTTTTATTATTTTTTGTTGGTAAAATTTGTTTAGTTTTAAAGCTTGTGATGACAAAGCAAAAAATAAATATTGAACAAAAAAGTAAAGCTGCAGTGCAGTACAAATACATAATATTAAAAAAATGGAAATTAAAAAAAAAAAAAATATATATATATAATTAGATATAGTGAAGTATTTTTTTTTAAAATTGCGTTAAAAACACAAAATAAAAATAAAATAGAATAAAAAAAAATAAAAATACAAAAAAAAATAAAATAAAATTAAAAATAAAATAGAATAAAAAAAATAAAAATACAAAAAAAAAAAAAAATAAAATGGAATGAATAAATAAAAAAAAAAAAATAAAAATAAATTGAATAAATAGAGAAACAGAATAAAAAAAAAAATAAAAAAAATAAGTTAAATAAAAAAGTAACAAACACTCTGTATTAGTGCTGCAGCAGCATACTTTTTTTGAAAGACTGCAAGTCTTAATCGGATACCTCTTTCAGCTTCAGTTCACTTTGCACAACATTTAATGTATCTACCATGCGAATTGCTTTCTAATGATTAAACAAATTCGCGGAAACGCATCCGTAGAATAATTCTTCCCCTTTTCTAAAGCATAAATTCAACTTAAATTTCAACGTCAACATGCCGCATAATGAAACCATTTACTTGCACAACTATGCAATATAGGAGCAACTATTCCACCACAACAACAACAACAACACCGTTGATTGCCACAACAGCAATAAAAGCAACAGTAAACAACCATTTGAAAGAAGTCACCTGCAATTTCTTGGAATTACGGCGCGATGGAACATAGCTTGAGATGCGTGCGCTCTCAAGAAGATGTTGCCCAAAAGCGAATGGTGAAAAAAGGCATTTTTAGTTGCAAATCAAACAAAAAATTTATATAATAAAAAATTGTCAAGGTTAAAGCGCATCGCAGCGCACAAGCAATTTAAATGAATCCAAAAAGTCAGATTTGTTGGTGTTTCAGCAGCACCAAAGAAGTCAGTTGTCAGCGTTGCTATTGTGAATGCAACTGTTGTTCAGCGGCACTCATGCCTTTTTTTTTGTATTTCCACACACATGCCAAGTATGCTTGTATGGATTTGTAAGTATGCTACTTTCAAGGTTTAAAACGCCTTGAGCCCTAACAGCAGCATCAGTGGTGGCGGCATTTTGTTTAGATCCGATCCGCAATGCTGCGCTTCTTAGTTTCTCATATTTTTGTTATTTTTTTGGCAATCGACTTGGAGCTTTTCCAGGAATTAAATCGAATATCTACTTTGCAACGAAAAAGGGATTGTGTTGCCGATGCGACCGTAGTTGCTGGTGAATGCGCTTGATTAGCTTCTAATAAATTTTGCATACGGAAATGCCTGAAACGTTCTTGTGCCCCCCAGCAAGCGGTGGGCTGTGTTGCAAAATTAGAGAGTAGGGCACACGATTCGATTGCTTGCTGTGTACCTATAATTTGTCAGTAATAAATTTCAAAAAACCCCAAAATATTGAATTACAATAGTTTGCATTCAAAATTTCGAGATTTTGCTGCAAAAAAAAAATACGTCGACAGTCATAGGATATATTTTGCTCCGCCATAAGAACTATGGCCCAAATTGTCTGGTATCAAATTTTCGTTTATGATTCATTTATATTGTGGATCTTAATCAGAAATCCGAAGGAAGAAATTCCGGGAGCATATCGTCGGTGTTAATGCAAAAGAATGCAACGGACAAATGCAAAATCACATAAGGGACAGTTTGGTCAAAAATGAGATTTGCTTACCAGGGCTTCTGGGTACCCGGATCCATTCATTAGTAACAAAAAAGTCGGGACTTGTGCATTAAAATGTCAAAAAAAAAAACCACATTTGAATTTGACCCACCACATAGTGGCTCGTACAAAAGTTAAACCGTTTTTTGTCTCTCCTCTAAAATTTTAGTGACTGCATTTACGCGGTTTTGCAGTTTTTCGTTACATTGTTTTGCAGAAATACCGGCGATATGTACAAATATCACAATCAACAGCATAACAACTGATATACCCTATTACCCACACATGCATACCTTAAATCCTCATGTATGATAGTCTTCAACTATTATTATTATCATGTAACTTAAGATATTTTTTATAAACGTCTTGTCGCCTTGCATTCAACTCCTTACAAATAAGTTTCTCTTTTCTCACCCCAAATTCAAGCAGTATGACCTCATTTTTCTTTGCTTTGTAAGTCATCCTTTTGTTCCTTATTCATACAACTTTTTATTATTCTTACCTTTTGGTCTATTTTACTACGTGGCTCCAGCAATTGTAAAGCAACAACTGCGCATCAGAATATCTTCTTGCAAAAAGGGTGTTTAAAGCATATTTCTTTTTTGTAAGGAATAACGAGCACACCTGAATTCTTTGGATGTGCGCATTTGCAGAAAGCTTTACAGATCTTTGCAGTAATTGTATACATATTTGTTTGTGCTTTACAAACAGGAATATTTACTTTATGGACTTGTAAGACTTTACATACAATCATGAATACATAGAACTGTAATAGGAAGCTATGGTTTCTTCCCATGAAAATCTCTGTTTTAAATAGATAGTGCATTTCATAGCTATAGCACATCATTATTTAAATTGCTTTTTTTCTAATAAAAATCGTAGTTATATTCTCTTTACATATAAAAATCTTCTTCGAAATGGTCACGAAAATATCTTAGAAACGAAAAGAGTCATGAAATCGTCCCGAAAACAATCAAGAAATATCCAGAGAAAGTCCCGCCACGGTCAATTGAATAAATCCGAACTCTGCATCGAGATATAAACAATTAACTTGAACATATCTATTCCAGAAGTAGTTTCGGAAACATCAATTCCATTTTGAGAGTCGGTAATTTCTACTTTCTACTTTCTATATTAAATCATCAATTTCTTCAATTCCTAACATTTGATAATTTATTTAGTATAGGGAAAGGGACATTGATAGAAAGACCGAATTAACTCGGTTTTAGGAACTAACTTGAGCATAATCTTCATTATAAAATCCCAAAAATTAAGAAGATTTGAGCAGATTTGAGAAATCGAAATTACGATTTGACCGCTGCTGTCACCGTCAAATAAACAAAAATAGCAATAAATACAACCAGGCCCGTGCGCAGGTGGTGGTTTTGGGGTTCCAACCCCCCTATTGACTCTCAACGACTGAATTTTTTCATAAAAACTGGCAAAAGTCACAACCTTCCAAAAGTTCAAAACCCCCCTATAGCAAATTCCAGCGCACGGGCCTGAATACAACCAAAATGACGGACTGATGGCGACAGCTATCTTTAAACCGCAAGAAATATGCTAAAAACTAAACAATACTCAGCGACATCTAGCTTTAAACCGCAAGAAATACAATCAAATCACTAGATGGCACCGAGATGGTGGATAGTCAATCTTCAATGTTGTGTGTATCAGGATAAAATTTGGATCTGATAAAAGACGATTCATACGCGATAATAACCATGAGAAAACCGTTCACACAGAAAAATATTCATGTAAAATCAACACTTTTCTAAAACTTTTTCGGTTATTATTATTCAACACTATTCTGTCAAACTAACATGAACACCTGTTAAATTAACATTAATTCCTGTTAAAACAACACTATCTGCCTCAATATCTCATGCAAATTTAACAGTATCTTTCCTGTTAGTTTAACATGGTTCATGTTAACAAAAATTATTCTGATTGTTTTGAGCTAGGGAAAGTTCTTTTATTTATTCCGGGAGAGTTGTTAATATCAATTATTTTCTCTGTTTCAGTATTTGGATAACATCTTTTGCGAAAATGCGACAATTTGATATCCAGCGCTTGTTCTGCCCACTCATGTACCACATATTTTTGTTTCGGGAAATGCATTGTCAGCAGATACATTTTAAGATACAATATAAAATATTACAGAAAACCACAGGATACACCTACTATCTTGTGTATATTGTTGTTGCTATGCAACAGAGCGAGCAAGGATAAGTAGGGAACAAACAAAGAAAGTAATCATCTTGTGTGATACATAAGTTTCCTACTGCCCACAGTAGACCTTGAGAGGGAAGCAACTTTCGATTTCGATGGCATACAATTTTCTTAGAAAAGTAGCACATTTTCATACTTTTACAATAGACACATTTATCCACCAAGTATATATTCAATGCATACATACATACATAAAAACTCCAAACTCTGCCCAACTTGCAGCTCCAATGGACCGCGTTATGAGCTAGCTAAAGAAAAAACTTTAAAACTTCTGTGAAGCACTTTCCAAATACTTGGCAAAATCACATTTAACATTTATTTGAATTGTTTTATTTTTATTTTCACTTACAGATGCTGCTTAACTTTCTCTACACATTAGATGCTACGTTAGAGACCACAGAGAGTTGACAGCCATGAAATTTCGTTGTGACAGTGACTGGCTGTCAGGAGGCACAGTGGAGTGAGAGTTTTGGTGTTTTAGTAACGAAAACCACGCAACACTAACACTATGAAATACTCAAACCTCAACACATAACCTCAACTTAAGTATAGGCAGGCACTTTTTCTCCCCGAGGACCTGCTAATGTGTTACTATAAAAACGAAAAAGCGATAGAAACGAGCGTTGTTTTTGTTTTTTGGTGACAAAAACTTCTCGAAGGGCGACAGAGCGAGTTGCGGAGTTAGTTAGTTAAGTTTTCAAACTTTTACTTTCACTCGTAAGCGAACGTCAGCTCTCTTAAATTTGAAACAGATACCTACATAAAATTCGAGTGAGTTATTGTATGTGAGTCTTAAAGTAGAAGACGTTTAGGAAAGAGTTTTCGTGATATCATAAACATTGTTTCATGAAAGGTTTGGAACAAAAAAAGCGACTTGATAATCTTAAATTTTTTCTAGTCGAGTTTTATGAATATTTTGGTTTGAAACATAAAAAAACTTAGCCTTTTTTGTCAAATTGATAAGTTTGAGTAGGTTTTCATGCTTCCCCCACTTTAGTGAAATTTACTCTAAAGTAATTGTGAGCTCTAAAATAAGCTTCAAAACAAAGCCAGCCGTACTAACTAACATGACTGTTCACTTCGCTACTGTCAATTGCTTGGATGAATAATAATAGAATAATCACTATAGATGACTCGTTATAGTATGTACCTAAATACTTACATATGTATGCTTATAAAGTTACATCTTTGTTTCTTTGTTTAATTCAAAATGTATCTCAACCACGAACTTCTTAATAAACCCCAAAAATGAATGTGCAACCAAGTGCGAAGACAACTGCAATGACATGCGTGCAACGCAACTACATAGACGTGAAATAACGGTAAAACAATTAAAACAAAGGTAACACAAAAAAAAAGAAGGCAACAAATGTTTACAAACAAATGCAGATGACATGCATTTTGACATAAATTTTCCAACCGGATGATGTTACTAACGCTAATTTAGGTCGAAAAACTGAGTAGTCGTGCATTGAAATTATTTGGCGTCTGCAGTTTAATTACCCAAACAGTAGAGCGGCGTAGAAATAGAAGAAGAAAACAAAAAAGTATTTACAAACGCATACACCCGCGCTTTATACCATAGACCTAATGTTGTAATAGACTTTTTCGAACCTTCTCATCAGCAACTCGCATTTAATTACCCTCATTATATTCGTAGTTATGCGTGACATCTTGCACATAGTTATAAGTTTGGAATAGGTACATACGTATATAAATTGTGAAGATTGTTACAGGAATGCATATCTATTAAGGCCCGCTTTTTCAGTGCAAGTTTAAACCACAGACAAAGTTGACTAGAGTTTATCCCATACAAATCGACCGTTTAAACTTGTACTGAAAAAACCGGGCCTAAAATTTGTAAATAAAAAACTCTACATATATCAACGTAAACTTAAAAATCATTGGTTAAAAGAACAGTAGCTGGCGCTAACTTTATTTGCCCAAAATGATCGCAAAATGTCCCTAAAATATTCCTAAAATAATCCTAAAATGATACCAAATCGACACCAAAAGGACCATTAAATATTCCCAAGATGATCCGAAATTGAACTCAAAACGACCCAAAAATGATCCGAAAATGATTCCACAATGACCCTAAAATGATCCCAAAAATGACTCCAACATGGCCCCAAAATGATTCCAAATTGACTCCAAAAATGATCCCAAAATGACCCTAAAATAATCACAAAATAATACCAAAACGACCCCAAAAAGACTCTGAAATGTTCCCAAAATGACCCAAAATTGAACCCAAAATGACTCAAAAATTATCCCCAAAATGTTTCCAAACTGATCCAAAAATGATTCGAAAATGACCCCAAAATTGTTTCAAATTAATCCTAAATTGAACCCGAAATGATCTCAAAATAACCCTAAAATTATCCCAAAGTGGCCCCTAAATGATCTCAAAATGATTCTAAAATAATCCAAACATGATCGCAAAAATATATAATATAAACACCGGTAAAATGGTAACCCTGGACGGCAACCCTACTTGAAAATATTTTAGTTAGTATGTTGGCGAAAATACCTCTCATTAGATACCCATATTGGCATATCTTGCTGCAAATAGGTGGCAACCATGTAAATCGCCCCAGTTGGATAGTCTTAGAATCAATCATACTATCTACATTCAAAATTTTATCCAAATCGGTCACGCGGTTCCCGAGATAATCCGGATATACAAATATACAAATATATATATGTACATATCGACGTGCCGTACAAAAACTAACACTTTTCAAATTCTGTAAGAATTATTTTGTGTCTGACGATAAATAACACTGTCAATTTGTGTCTGACGAAAACTAACACTTTTAGCTAGTACATTTTCTTCAGAGAAAAAATGAAAGTGTTACTTTTCGTCAGACACAAAATAAAAGTGTTAGTTTTCGTATGGCACGTCGATATATACATACATATAGGTATACAATTTAGCTCGTTTAAAGTTATAAGATAAGCCTACTTTGAAAATTTAAATAATATCTGTGCTCATAAGAACATACCTAGGTGCATCTTGAATTCATTTATAAGATTATTTCATTCCACCCACTTGTCAGCACTTCTTCAATGCCATTGTGTCTTAATATTTGTTATAACATTTCTCTACATGTTTATATTCTCTTAAAACAACTGCAATACTTGCATAATTCCTACTTCTATGTATTTTTATATAATTTAAACACAATCAATGCGCATACATACCTATAATCCTCAAAAAGTTTCCATTATGTACACTTGCCTCAAAAACAAATATTACAAAATTGCTTTATCTTCACACTGATAGTGACAGCAGCTATCAAAAGCTTTCCACCATTTTATCAAAGCATATTATCATTATTCTTAACATTTCGCGCTATAATACCTTTTATAATAGCAAGTTTACTCATCTTATAACATATGTCAATATTTTGATTTCCGCCGCATAGCAATATCCTCACATCATTTCCATAACTCACATAATGCCCCGTTGTTTCTAACTTACATATGTACATATATACAAACTGACATACACCCCAAAACCACATGTACGGTTGGTCCATAACATTTGCTTTTTAAGTAATACTCCGTCTTCAATTGTTTCCACTGCAGATCTAATCACTCATGCCTCCACCATTCAAACCCTTTTAATGTTTTCATGCAACTTGTCAGTGCTATTTTAAGCTGGCCTCCCATCTCATTTCATCCTTTCTAATATCTGCCTTTTTTATGCAATGTCACTTTGAAGTTGAATTATTGATAAATATGCTGCGGGGTTTACATATATTTTTTTTTATTTTTTTTTTACTTTGCTATATCCCGCTGTGATTATGGCCGCAAAAACCAACAAACACATTTCTGCATACACATACATATGCAAGGCGCTGTCAAAGGACATGTCTCCTTTTCTTTTCTTTTTGCGTTTGATGAGTTGCATGATGAAGAATTGTTGTGTGATATTGCAGCACATCTGTGATTATTATTGCTATTATTATTTGGGCATGCAACAATATTTTTTGCTTATAGCAATATTGCAAAAAGTAAATGTAACTTTTTTTTATGGTACAAGTATTAAAAAATGCGTTATGTAAAAGTTGTTTGCACATTTATGGAATGATGCAATGTTATGGCATAGCAATTGAGTAGTTCGATGCCAGATGCATCCATCAAAAATGAGACATATGCAATATACCACCCACTTGTCGATACATATTTTTGATATAGATTTGGTTTATGCTTGTATTTTAGGAATATTTATATGTTTACATTGTTAGGCAAGCTATTTTCTATAACGTTGGATAGGTGACTTCATCTTGAAAGTTTATTATATTATATTAATACCTAACACGCTTCGGCATAGTCTAAAATATTGATACATATATGAGGTAGAATGGAAGAAGGTAAAAATTAATATTATTAATAGACAACTCCGATCCAGAGCAATTCTATTAATTAATTTCCAACATAAAACGAGTTTTCTTGAGAATAAATATACAAGTCTCAATGGAAGTAGCTATAAAAGGGTTTTTCAAAAATGTTGCCTACGCGGTTTCTTAGATGTACGTTACGTTGTTTTGCATACAATTTTGAAACACGCACGGGATATCTTCCAGGGGTCATACGGTAAAAAATATTTTGATATAGGTATATACATAGGAGGCGTTGCACGTGCCATAAAATGAAATTTTTCATAGTCCATATCTCTGGATATATTAAGGATACTCCACTGAAATTTGGTAACGGGCTATATAATATTAATCACTTCCAAAGAACTGGGAAAACGAAAAAAGGGGGCGTGGCATCTCAAAATACGAATGGAATATTTCATAGAACATATCTCTGGAAGTATTAAGATTAATGCCCTTTTAGAGAAATGTGGGGGTAAACCCACGGGTATAAGCTAAAAATTTGAACCTAAATTTTATACTTTTTTGAACTATATATATAAGCAAACCAAATTTGGTTCATATTCAATCTTGACCAGTTTTCAAGAAAATTGGCTAAATGAATCGGGCTTTAGTTATAAAACAGAAACGAGTTAACAATTTTTTAAAAATAAAATCAATTTTTTGTCCGTTGGCGGGAACTTGAACCAATACTCCCCGCATCATGCACGTAGGGGTGTAAGAGTAGGTCGCCTCCCCATTGGTGCACCCTGGGTAACGCTAAATGACCTACATGGCCTACATGGCTAGTTTCTTGTATTGCCGGTTCTACGAGAACGGTACCAGTACTTGTGCTGTACCCATCGTGCCGAAACGACCCGGGCCGTTTTCTTATATCGACCCGGCCAAGAGCAATACACTCGGGGTGACCCTGTCTGACATTTAGTCAGGGCTACACCTCGCTACAACAACAACAACAACAACAAGATTCATGCACGTCTGCTCTACCACTGAGCTACATCGCACACATAAATGTTGTTGGCAATATTCAATCTTGAATAAGCTTTCAAAAATAAATGAAAACAAAACAAAAATTGTGGACCGAAAAGTTTTTAATTTTTTAAACCGAAAAGTTTTAATTTTCAAACCAAACAGTTTTAAAAAATGTTTCTCCTTTTTTATTTAGATATTAAATCGAAACCAAAAGAAATTGAAATTCTTTTTAAACTTTTGGAAGGCTTGAATTATTCCAAAAAAAAGTTTTAAAAATCGCTTAAACTTTAGACGGGTTTAAAATTTAGGCTCGTTTTTGTAACCGTGTATAAAAAAAAAATATAATACGTCCTAATTAAACAAAAAAAATAAAAAATAAATAAAAAAAATATAATAAAATAAAAAATTAAAGATAAAAAAGAAAAAAGTAAAATAAAAAAATAAAACAAGATAAAGTAAAAAAAAATAAAAATGTAATTCAATAAAATAAAAGGAAATGAAATAAAATAGCTTTAATATTTCCAACGAAAAATTCATAATTGATTAAAAAAACAACTAACCTATACAAAACAAAATTTATAATTAAATTTAAAAAAATTATAAAAAATAGAATTAAGGAAAAAGAAAATAAGTTAAAATAATATAAAAGTTTTAAGCAAGGTGGTTCTGTTTATTAATTCGAATTTTGGAGACAACATCGCCACAGCGCCACCTATTGAAATATATATTGTTTCCTCTTTTATAATTGCCTATATAAGGCAAATAAAATTTGTCAGTTTGACAAAGTAGTGGGAGAAAGTGTAAAACCGTATATCTCACTTTTGCAAGACAGCTACAAATTCTTAGACGAATAGGTTAAAGCTTAAGTTTAAAGGGCGGACCTTCCCATCAATTTTACTTCTTTTAATACTATTCTAAAGCAAGATAAAGTTTGCGAGAAAAACTTAACAGATTTCAGTTAATATTTGTAGCCTCAAAACAGCTTGACCTAAATGTTTGGTTATGCGCTTTTGCACCCCCAACTGCGATAAATACATAAGTTATGATAAAGAGGATAAAAATAATATGTTATAAAACAGAAATAAATATGTTTGTACATTAATATTTGCGAGTAGACAGTACACATACCAGTAAATGTTGTTATATGAATTTCTATTTATATACAATTTTTATTGGTTGATAATACATTATTGAATGTCAATTGCAGAACATTGTTTTGTGTTTTGTATTTATTAGTACATATAGGCATTCGATACAAAAATATGAACATACAAATACACATCTAAAGGAAGAATAAACTATTACGAAGATTCTACCTCAAGAAATACATTACAAGAACTGTTTTTTTTTTTTTTTTTTATTTGAGTTTAATAAAATTTTAGAATTTCACAAAAAAATCTTGGGTCTGCTCTATGCTGTATTTGCGCTCAGAGTTTTGAAATTTTTTTAATATTTTCTTTTGGAACCTATAAAATTGTTTAAGTTAGTTTTTACTTATCCTTTCTGCCTATATTTTTGAGCGTGGGTCCATGTGTATATACCTAAAAAGTAATTAAATATTTAAGTAAGGGGTGTTCGAAAATTTGCGATATACGAAGAATTCTCAAAGAAACATCTGAAAGTTGGTACTAGTGTGACCTATGTATCTACCTGCATTTTCCCAACTCATATGTAGCAATGCATTGTCGGCCAAAATTAAAAAGTAGATATGTAAAAGTAACAGAATAACAATAAGGTTACATCCAAATGTAGAAAAAACAGCAGCAGCTAAAAAAAAAACAACTCCGAAGAAAAATTTAAAATTTTACCTTTCATGGAAACATTAGACCGTTTAGGCAAAATATGTTTTTTTTTTAACTGACATTTTTGTTGTTAGGAATTTTTTTTTTTTTTAAGTTACCTTCTTAGGCGGCGATATGAAGTTTTGATTGAGAGTAAAATTTGAGAAAATGGCTGCTGATGCAACGGAAATGGAAATTGTAGCCGACTTTCAGGCGTAGGCGATTTTCACCACAATGTTTAGCTGTGCAAATCAAATAGAAGGTGCAATTCTAGGATCAAGCTAACATTGCACAAATTGTAATAGTTAGGCTGAGCAGAATTCATGAGTATTTCCACTTATGGAGGTTTACAGGGTTGCTTCCTATCCCAATTTTTTTTTTTAATATAGAGCTAGATATGCCAATATGGGTATCAAATGAAAGGTATTTTCGACCGTATTCCAAATAAGATAATTTCAAGCAGGGTTGCCACCTAACCGCAATTTATATATTTTTTGTATATCTCGGAAAATGCTTGATCGCTTTGAATAAAATTTGGCATATAGAAAATTTGATGCATTCTAAGATAATATACATTGGTGTTGCCACTAAGGGCGGCTAACAGGGTTGCCACCTATCCCAATTTTTTAAAATATAGAGCTAGATATGCAATATGGTTATCAAATGAAAAGTATTTTCGACCGTATTCTAATTATGATAATTTTAAGCAGGGTTGTCACTTAGGGTTGCCACCTATCCACAATTTTTTTTCGTTTATCTCGGGAACTGCTTGACTGATTTGGATAAAATTTGGCATATAGACAATTGGATTCATTTTAAGATTATATACATGGGTGTTGTCACTTAGGGCAGTTTACAGGGTTGCCACCTATCCCAATTTTTTTATTAATATAGAGCTAAAAGGTGGCTTCTTTGTTTTATTACAAACAGAAAATACCTAGCAATGCAACTGTTGCTCTCAGACTGGCTCTCCTCATTAGCGAGGAATACAATAACATCAACTCAAGTACAAATATGATGAGGGGAATCAGCAGCATAGACCAAAAGACAAAATTGAAGCAAATTCATTTCAGTCATGTCGCATGGAACCAGCAGCTGTTTTACAAGTTGTATAAAGAGTTCCACGACCTACCAAACAGTTCCTGGACAGTTTCTCATCAAATTACTCATTAAAAAGTTATTAAAATTAAAAGTTAAGTAAACCCAGCAAAATTAAATTTTTTTATGAAACGGCCTAATGGCCATCCATACAAACGTATGCACTTGCCAATTCTAAATGTCGTTTGGAAGCGGTTGAATGGTTGTTTAGTCGTTGGAACGTTGTATTATTGTGGCTACTGGTCGATGGACCAAGGCATACAATACAAAATGAACAAAATAATAACGGTACACAACAGCTGGCTGACAGTGACGTTGTTTAGCGACAATGAATACTGAAATGAAACAAGTGGTGTTGGCCAGGCCAAATGGCGTTACGCAGGAGGCGCCGCAGAAGGCAAAACAAGAGTAGCTTCAAACGCACAGGAAGTATCGAACAGCCGGTTAGCATCATCCACGGCAAAAGTATGGCAGACTGCTGGCGTTAGATAGAGGAATGTCTGCATACCTACCTTGATAAAAAGTTGCGACGCCTGAGTGTGGGGGGTGGATGTGATTGTTACTCCCGAATGTGCGACTATACGCAGGAAAATGTCACTGGCGAATGACATTAACATGACACACGGACACACTATAGTGTTTGACTCGCAAGTGTATGTTTGTATGTATAATAAATATACAAAGAGTAATTCAGCCATGCGTTTTGACCAACTTGAATTGAACTGACAAAATACATAGACAGCAAGAAAAAAATTAAAACAAATGAAAAAAGATGCGCTTCAACGAGCAACGAACGGCCTAGCAGTCATTTGCTGCTCTACCATGTAACACACCATGAATACATTGGCAACACCAAACATCCTACTTTTTTCACTTCTCCACCTTCAACGCTCTAATTCTCATTCTCTTGCCCATCAACAGTTTGAACGCATGTATCATTGATGAATGCGCCGCCGATAACAAATCTCAATCAAATGTCAAAAAGGTAACAGACATGCTGTAATGCTACACAATTTTCACAGCGAGTCAACGGTGTACAACAATAACAACAACAACTACAAATAGCAATAATAGTAGCAATATTGGTGGCAAGAGAAAAGTCCAAGCGCTGAAATTGTTTTTCGCAAAAAAGTCATGACAATATACCTAGGTATTGATGCAAAAGTTTTGCAAAAGTCTACACACACACACACTTATCTTGATGCTTGTATGCATACAAAAAATATCCTGATCAGCACAAATACACACACACCTGCGCGCAATTGTTTGTGGGTGTGTTCGCATTTTACTTGAAATTGACAGTTGAAATTGTTATTTCGAGGTTTACCTGTCCAAAAAGTTTTAAAGGGCGTGAGCTTAGCTACATAGAATTTTTCTTAATCATAATTGGGTGAGAATGTGAGTTGATATTTGGTGGCTTTTGTGTGTTCCAATAAAATATTGAGAAGGTGGCAATGTTAATCTTTAGTGCTTTTTTTACATATATTTTTGTATAGACCCGAGAGTCTGTGTAAAATATGAATTTTACATTGTGTTGTTTTTATTTAATTGATACCAAAAAAATATATAATGAAAATATTGTATATACCGACTAGGGTATTTCATCCTTTCACTGTTTTCGAACTATTCGGTAAATGTCAAATAAAACAATTTTGTTAATAAATATAAAATATAAAAAAAATTCTATTTTCAATATTTTTAATTTTTTATTTTAAACTTTGTTTTGTGTATATAAATTATTTATTCTTTAATTATGTTGTTATTTTTTTCTTTTATTTTTTTTATTTCTCTGTTTTTTCATTCATTTATTAAATATTGCGGCAAATTCCTATAATATTTTTATTTTTTTTTTTCCTTTTTGACATTTTCAGTTTTTTTTATATTTTTTTTTATTTTTTTATTATTTATCTTTTATTTTATATATTAAACTCTAACATTTTTCTGGTTTTGCAAGCTGTGAAAAAATTATTTTTCGAACTTGAGTCTGACTAAAACCAGGCGCATATTCAGGGGATGGGTCCGGGGAGTCCAAAAACCCCCCGAAATGCGCATGTTAGTACATTTTTTTTCTGTGACTGTTAAGAAAGAAAATTTGGAATATAAATCCCACACTCATGGGATACTATTAATTTGATTTCGCCGTCAGAAGAGAATTTCAAAGATCCCCATCAATCTCATGTGTGCTCAAAAAGGTCAAAGGTAACATTATAGGTTTTTAAAATTTTTCTCGAAAACGCTAACAACTGCCTGCCCTGTCAGACGTTGACCTGCCAAAAATTTATTTGCCTCCACTTTGAAAAAATTGGTTTGCATCTGCACTAGAAACAGAATTAAACTTTAGCTGAGTCATTTCCAATTTCCAGTCAAAATGGCTATTACGTATGAAAAAAAAATTGTGTCTGACACAAAATTTCCGGTGTTAGCTAGTTTCGGTTTCTTTTTGAAAGTTTATCAGATTGACCGGTATAACATTTTCCAAACTCGCAATTTTTCGGATTTTCCCACCCCAACTAATCAAACCACTCTAATATATTTTAAAATTTTTTTCAGCAACGCTCCATCTAAAATTTTATTCAAAAAAGTTTTCAAAATTTTATACCAAATAGGCCGTTCTTGTTTTTTTTGGTTTTCGGACCCAGCACGAACACGCACGAGCACGACACGAAATTGCATATTTTCGTGTCACGATCAAAAACACGCACGACACCCATCTCTACTTTAAAGTATTAAAATATTCCATTGAGTAAAGTTTGGGTTTTGATTTTGTTTTATTTTTTTAGAAAAATAAGATTTGCTACTATTTTATTTCCCTTCTTGTAACTCGATATCATACTACATAGAATTGCATTTAAAAAACGTTTCAAGCAATTATGCGATAAAAATTCAAACTTCGTTATAGCATTTTCTCCTGCAACAAGCGCTCTCACAACCTCTACCCACTGCCATAACAACGAAGAGCAGTAAAGAATGTTTATTAGCAATGAAAAAATATTTATGTAGCAAGTCAAAACAAGATGTGATGGAACGTCTAGGCACTTCAAATCATTCTAACTTCCGTACTATGCAAGCACAAATGAGTAGGGTAGAATTTGCGCCTACTACAGCTCGTCTATTAAAGGGGACTTGAACTTGGTTAAGTCTGCCTTGCTAACCAATTCTGATTAGAACAGCAATGAATTTACTAACTAACGGGTTACGCAGTAAGAAAACGCGTTGATGAGATTTCAAATCCTTGTTTTTGTGCTATTCAATGCCAGAAAGGAGCACAGCAGCATTATTTGTTAGCCAACAATCTGTAAAGCGCGATAGCGGCTAACAGACCTCCCGACTCAAACCTGCTATGTTATATCTCGTAGTGTGAGTGATTGCATGACGGACACGTCTGACGAACTGTCAAAATCCGTCGAAGCGCACATCATTGGATTTGCCATTGAATAAAGACAATTTGATATGTTTTATATGTAATGCGTATGTGTGATGTGTGTGTGTGTGTGTGTGTGTGTGTGCGGATGTTTCGCTGCCCTTCAAATTTTCATACATTGATTGGCGACTTTTTAACTTTTTTCTATTCAATATTTTTTAAAACAACGTTCGAAAGGCATGCTATGAGTGTGTGTGTGTGTGTTTGTAATTTCTCTTTGATTTGTAAGCATAACAAAAGCACTCGAAATCGTACATACAATATATGAATTACAAAATTCATACGACCCGCATACCATTCAAACTTGTCTTCGTAACACCCAACCTTGGTCTCATACAACCCCACACTGCTTTCATACTCAACCGAAAGGTTCAATATATGCAAACACAATGATGGAGCGGTGGGAGCCTCAAGAGCAAAATGATTGTGGGGCACATACTAACATCCTGGTAGCAGCACGCATGTTTGTTGCCTTCTACAATGAGAACGCTACTTCATTTCCAGCTTATAGGCAAAACCAAACGGATTTGTAAGTTATGCAGTCGAATGATTCCAAGTAGCGAACAATAAGATCGAAGAATTGAAAAAAAAGCAAACCATCTATGCGGTGCACTTCCGGTAGAAGTGTAACCTTCTTTATATTAAATCAAGAGAGATTTTCAAACTTTTTTCATTTTATTAATCAATAGTGGTTAAGGGTCGACTTCTAATTTGGTGTTGTTTTAAAAAAAAAAGAAAAAGCTAATTGTACGACGTTTTGATGAACTGCTTGATAAACCGAGATGCCTATCACTCGGCCATTGCGGCTCTTTCGGCGATGTGACAAATGTTGCATTTGAGATATAGGTACTTTTTTTTAGATATTTCAGCTCAGACACTTCTATGGTTTAGCTGAGACAATCACCTATTAGTACTAGTTACGGAATAGCTAGAGGATCACTAAATCGATAGTGCAAACAACACAATTTTTAAGCTAATAACCCATCCATAGTACTATAGATATATGAAAAGTATCGAAAATATATTTTAGTTTAGATTTGATCTGTTCAGGGGCAAATCCACGGGGGGGTTTTTCAGATTCATACCCTCTCCTTGGGTATCCAAAAAATCAAATTTTTCATGGTAATAAAGCAAAAACTATAGTAAAAATACACAAAAATAAAGTGAAAAGGGTGAAAAATATTTTAAAAATTACACCAAAACAAAGTAAAAAATTATCCATAAATATAGTTAAAAGTACACAAAAAATATAGTATAAATTACACAAAAAGACAGTAAAACTACACAAAAAATAAAGTAAAATTACTCCAAAAATATAATAAAAAAATTATACAAAAAATATAGTAAAAATTACAGAAAAATATAGTAAAAGTTATGCGACACCTTGAATTTGACATTGCCCATACCAACAATGTATATATTTTTTTGAAAAAAACAACCCTAAAAGGCAAGTTTTGAGAAACTGTGAATCAAAAATGAAAATATTTTTCGTTTCCCTTTCTCTCAACTAGATAACGCTATAAAAGTTTACACTTCAAAAAAAAAAAAAAAAACTCTTCGCAAAGTACAAACAAGTTTTGTATTTTTTTAAGTTATGCACGTAAATATTTCGATTTTAAGCCACTCACACAGATACTACATCTCGTTAACGTAGTGCTTTTTGGTGTACGATTAAACAGTTAACTGCAGCCGGCGCGCTCGAGTCCACCAACAACTCTTTCTTTCGCTCTTTTGCTAAAGTCCTTCTTCACCAAACTCCAAATATCCTCCGCACAATTCATCGATATTGAAAGCGGCTATGGCACAGGCTTTTTAGTCACTCATCTCCATCAAATCGACATTTTGGGGCATTCATTCAATTGCTAACGGCAAACGCGCGTTGCCATTTGTATGACAGCGGTACTCGTACCCCCAAAGAAATTGCGCTGCTGACTTGATACTACCAACCCCGGAGCTATTGTTTATGTAGCCGCGTAGGCGGTGTGTGTATGTTTGTTCATTTGGGATTGATACATTGTAATTGTGTAAAACGTTTTCAGTTTTACATTTCAATCTTAATTTAGTTTTACAATAACGTTTGCCTTTTGCGCTGTCGCATTTTCGTGGGGTAAATATATGATTGCCAAATGTGGCAATAAACTAAAAACAATAAAAAGGAGCTATAATGGCGGGTTAAGGACTTTCGTGAGCTCCTCTATTGTACTACAGCTACACATTGGCAAGCTAAAATATCATCGTCACACAAGTGTTGGCTCGGAATTTTGTTATTTTTTAATTGAACAACAAACATTGAATGGTTGTTCACTTTTTTTTAAATATTTATTTACATTTTCTTTCATATTTGTAAACGGCTGACGAGTTTGAAAAACGGCAGGAGAAATTCGCGCAATCAACTCGTCAATGTTAATTAAGTTTATTTAACTTGGCAGTAATACTCGTAATAAATCTGTGTATGGCTTTATTTGCTTCGTATATGATATGCTAAATCCATCATCAATATTTATACAATAAAAATTCCCACTCCTAAGCAGGGCACGAAAATAAACTGTACAAAATACTTTTCATTTCCTCATCGAGTAGCATGTCATTTAAGTTTTGTACAGTTTATTACTTTTTGGAAACGTTTGCTTTTTGTTTGTGACAATTCCAACAAAAAAAATTTATAAACACAAACGTTTCAATTGATTGAAGAAAAATATAAGTGTTTGAATGTATGTTCATAGAGAACAAAATATTTTTTTTATTTTGTTTTTTATTTTGGATGTAAATTTCAAAAAATGTATTTTACAGTTTTCAAAGTGAACTCAGCTTTTGGATTTTGTTTTGTACTGAACTATGAAAGTAATAAACAAAACGAAATAGTACCGTACAATAAAGTTTATTTTCGTACACTGCTCCTAAGTAATAAATTTAAAGTCGAACAAGGAGAACTTTTCAATCAAAAGAGGAAATGGATTAAAAAAATCGGTATGAAAGCTAAAAGAAAATTTGTTTATGGACGTAGAAATGTCGATAGTAATTCCCAGGCCGCACTTTCACACATTCTTGAAAACCTTACACTTATTAAAGGTAAATAAATAACTTTTAGAATATCTCTTTAATTGTTTTTTATTTTAACCAGCTAACCCGACAGACGTTGTTCTACCAAAAGTGTATCAGCCCGCATGTATCCTTCTTCCTATACTATCCATATCCCTCACCCTATTTCTTACCCTAAGCTCAGTCCTAACCTAATTGGTAAATCGTATAAAATATTGTCGTATACAAACGACCAAATGATTCGAAAATAACTCCAAAATGACCCTAAAATGATCTAAAAATGATTCCAAAAACACCATTAAATGTACCCTAAAATGATCCCAAAATTATTCAAAAATGTTCCCAAAATAATCTTAAAATAATTCCAAAACGACCCCAAAAAGACCCTCAAAAGATCTCAAAATAGCCCCAGAACTATTCCTAAGTGACCTAAAAATGATCTCAAGATGATCCTAAAATAATCCAAATATGATCCCAAAAATATACAATACAAATACAATACGGTAAAATGGTAACCCTGGGCGGATACCCTACTTAAAAATATTTTAGTTGGTATGTCGGTGAAAATAACTTTCATTTGATACCCGTATTGACATATCTATCCCCATAATTTAAAAAAATTGAGAATGGTGGCAACCCTGTACACCCCCCAAGTGGATAGTCTTAGAATTAATCATACTACATATCTATATGCCAAATTTTTTAAGGCGGTTCCAGAAATAGTCCGGATACACAAATATACTGCGGTAAGTTGGCAACCCTAGGTGGCAACCATACTTGAAAATATTTTAGTTTTCATGTCGCTGAAAATACCTTTCCTTTGATACCCATCTGCTGTCGAGTGCGACACATTCATGCTTCTGACACAAAGAAAATTTAAAAAATTTGTAAATTAAATTTTTAGACATTTTTGTTGTGCCAGAAACATGAATGTGTAGCGACCCTTTGTCCTCTTGCTTCTGGAGTATTATCATTTGTGTGATAAAAAAATATTGGTCCGTCAGACAGCCAGTACTCTTGCTGCTTTTAGAAGAAACCAAACAGATGTTCTTCGATTAAAGCTGTCGAAAAAATTTCAAAAGTTAGTGACCATGCTGAAAAGATTAAAGTAGCGAATGTCTATTGCAGAATCAGACATGGAAATATGAGTAAATATCGGGACTACCAGGCGTATGAGTAACGCAGAGCTATGAGTGCTTCGAAAGGCTAGCTAGTAAAGTCTGCAATAACAATCAAAATAGGACAGCACAGAAGTAAATCAAAGGACATAGGATGGCCAGGATATCAGTATGACGAAAGGTAGTCGCGCATAATGCAAAACACATACACAAGCATAAAAAAACAAACACAATAAAGTAGCCATGAGACTGGGATGGTCCAACAGACTGGCGGAAAGACACATCAGCAAACTTAGACAAGGAAGCAAAACAAAAAAGTTAAAACATTCCATGCGTAGGGGAACATATAATAAGAATATGTGCGCAGTACAAAAAAAAATTACTGAAATAACCAAATAGAAATGATTCCAACACAGCAAAGGATTGTGGCAGCAACAATTTGGGAAAGTGGCAAACGAGGAATGCTAACGGTTTCCAGTATTGCTGTTGATTGACGTGCCTTTTGCTGATGCGCACCACTTGATTGGTTTTTGGCCTACAGGTAGACACAATCTATGCAACTTTTTTATTTGTTCTCCTACTAACGCGGCTACCGGCTTGACTGTCGACGGACTGTAAGCATTGATAAGGCGCTTGAGCACACAACATAAAACATCGTTGGCTAACGCAAATGTTGGATGTAGAGTGGTAAAAGGCCGAGTAGCTTGGGTACCCAAACCTCCTCTTTTAGAGCTCACGCGCCACCAACGCCGATGTCGTTAGTTCAATATGTGCGTGAATTTTGAATATTTCATAACTACATACGTGGGTGTTTTTGTATTGACAGTTTAAAGTTGTGGTGATTGGTATGTCGCTGTGGATGCTCTACGTATATCCATATTGCGGCTTTTCCTGTCCTTTTGGGGTAACATACGTAGACACATCCGGATTGAGAAGGCTAGCAAAAAATTGAGCCGGTAGCCAGTTATGATGTTATTAGATGGCCTAGGGGTGCCTACTGCTCAAACCTGAGATTTAATGCATTTAAATGTTATTATAGCTTAAATTTAAACGAAATATCTATGAAATAGTTAAGGTCGTGTTCGTTTTACTTGTGTGCACTGCTGAGTCGATAGCTGCGCGGAATTATATAGAAGGAATAGAGATTTTGTGAGCCCAGTGCTTGTAAGTTGGCTTGTGTCTCTGAAAAAGCCTGAGGACAATGTAATTCAAAAGCCCCTATTGCCGGGTACAACTTGCACCATTCAGCTTCTTGAATTCCAGGCTTAGGCGGCCGCCGTGGTGTAGCTATAGCGTATTCGGAATACTACACCAAAATAAGAGGTCTCATCACTGTAAAAGCAAAATAAAAAATCTGTAAGAAAAAGTTTTTCTTAACAGGGTCGCATTTGGGCAGAGACAAACTCCCCGAGTGTATTTCTGCTAAGGTTTCTCAGCAAAAACTCACCTGCTTTGCCACTGCCGTTCGAAATCGGAAAAAAAACTTTAGGTCGCGCCAAGCTCGGCGCAAAATATCTCTTTAGAGGTTGCTGATGATAATCTGTAGGTATATCGCGTCTATATTTTTTTAGTTCCATCGCAACTCTGTAGGAGCATCCCTTGTACGAATGCAATGTGGCAACTCTGGCTATGTGATAAAGTCTAAATGATATAAATGGTTTTGCGGAGACAGGAAGAGTTGATGATCTGATAGTCGATGAAGAGGAGATGACTGAGATCGATCTTCTCCTGCTATTCAGGCCTGGAAAGAATTGAGGCTTTTTAGTCAGAAGTCTTAAGGAATAAAGACTCGACGTTAACGCCACCAAGATCATCACATAATGCCAAAGAACTTGAAAACACAGCAATCGCTATGGCGTCGTCTTAAATCTAAAAATTCGGTGTCTTCGTCATCAATTACATCAGTGATCTCTAGGCATTAGTTTTATTTCCGGGTAGTACCGTCTACGAATCGGTAGTAGCTCAAACGTCACTTGGATCTAAAGCGTCGGTCTTTGAGAAAGAGATAAGCAATCAAGTCACTATCGATTAAGATAACCCTGCGGGTTAGGGGTTTAGAATATGCCCGAGGTAGGCATACCGGTCGTAAGAGGCGACAAATATGCACATAGATAATGATGTGAGAACGCGATGATTGTTCTACGGATATGATGCCTCTCATTACTTATCTACTCATTCCTTGCGGATGGAGGGATGGCATGACCTAGAAGGTTCCACTGGTCATACCAAATCGCTAACACGACGGTCGGGCAGTAACGCAAGGGAGTACCGTAGAGTACCGGGTTCGAATCCGGTCAAGGACTGTCAATTTCGGCATCACTCCCCAAAGGAGTGTTTTTGCTGTTACAAAGCAACAACAACAACAACAATCAAGTCTTTCACCGGAAAGTAGAACTGGTACTAGAAGGTGGAAACTTTGCATTACTTTCAACGAAACCCAATTTAAGAAATACATATATAAAAATAATGAAAAAAAATTGTATTACCCACACACTTTTCTATCTATGTACCTTTCGCACCTTAATTAACTTCTAAAAAGCTTGAGATTAACAAAAAAAAGACGTAATAAAAAAAGTTAAAAAACACCTTTAATATTAAAAAAGAACAAAAAGAAGAGTATTGCAGCACCCGGTCATTTTGCGAAATGTTCAAAAAACATGCAATTAAGTCGTTAATACTTCATCGATTTAATTCCCTACGCAAGCCTAAAAAAACCAAAACAAGAGGCAGTCAGCATACTCCCACTTCTATTCACAATTGTACATTTATGCATGCATTCGTAAACTTAAAACAACAACAATGTGAGTACGCCCGCATACGCGTGTCCCCACCATACAGCTATTAGTTGATATATTTTGGCTGTTACCGGTGTTGTCGAAAACAAAAAATTTCGTTACCAAAAATTTTTGGGAATTTTTATTACCAAGCCTCTGCCAAAGCGGCAAGAAACTTTACAGGTGAATGAAAGCTGTTATATACCATACAAGTTGACCAAAACTTTCGTTACCGGTTATAAAAATGTGAGGAAAAGCCCAGAATAGTCCTTTAAGGAGCAGTGTATGTAAGCTCTGGTGGAAAGGGAATAGAAAAGGATTAAAGCATTAGCGCGTGCGGACGTAGCGGATGAGCCAACTTCGTCATAGGCGTCGTATCAAATGAATGTTTGCCAAATGCAAAAATGATACCTACTTTAGATTGTTGGTAAGCAAACAACGCGCCAGACTTTGCTAGCCATATACCAACACTTGGTAGATATAAGTTGGGTTGCCACATACCATTATCGGTTGGGCCCACAGCGCCCGCTCTCCTTCATTTTAGCCAACTAAATAGCAATTCACTGGGCTCTGGTTGTTTTCTATTTGTCTGTCGCGGTGGCTATCAATTCATCAAAACTGAAACAGGGCAAACAGAATGCGCAAACACACACACGCTCTCACCCTTGTGTATGTGTTGATATGCAGCAGTTTGCGCCAGGTGATAGGGTTGCTGATACATAACGCGGAAAAGAAAAACAAATAATAGCAACGGAAGCGGAAATGGAATTGGTAACGTTGTTAAGTTAACGCTGGCGAAGCAAAAAGTTTGGTCGTCGTAGTAGGCTGTTGTAGACTGGTCTGGTATAGCTCTTGTTATATGCATTTATGGTGTTTTATACCTGTACCTAAGTTGTTGTAATTTTTGTAGTTTTGTTGTAATTTTTGTTTGTAATTTTGTTGTAATTTTTGTAGTAAACAAGTCGCTGTTCTCAGCTTTAACAAGTTTTTTTTACTTTACTGCTGACGCGGGCGCCAACAGGTTGGCTAAGACGTTTTCGCAGATTTAGGATTTTTATGTATAACTCGTATTTCTATGGACTTTCTACAAAAGGCAGTACTTTCACTTTGCTTTATGTAGTGTTCATGCTGAGTTTTAAAAGTAGCATTTTCCATTATTGGTCGTACATTTCGAAGATGCGTTCATGCTGCCGCATTTTGAAAACATCGCAAATGGAAGTGTGCTGGCATTTTCAGATAAACTCCATTTCTTTTATAAAAGTGAGTTCGTGGGTAAAGAAACCGACTTCTAAACAAACTTAGAAACTCTTCGCCTCGAAAATTGCAAATTTTAGTAGGAAAAATTATTGCATAAGTACGTTGACTTGCTTAGTGAGAAGATATCCTAATATAAACAGCTGTTCGCCCAAAAGTATGCAATATTGTTCTCACTTTTTCTTCATACAAGGAAATTTTTGTTCGTACTGTATCTTCGAAGATGACAGAGCTGTATTTTGCATTTATAAAGCTAATGCAGAAATAAAGTAGCTTTAAGTTGCGTTAAGGTTTGAAAATTGTATGAAAAAATGCTGCATTTTGGGCTAAATGCTAATTCATAATTTATTTCATTATATTTAATTTTTTTTCATCAATAGGTATACAGTAAGATTTTAGAAACTTACTGTTCCATGGCCGAAATATATGTGTCTGAAATATTCACTCCATTTTTTGCATATCCTACCTGAAATTAAAAAGAATAAAAAAATATTTTTAATAATCCAGTTGTATTAAATTGGTGTTAAATATACAACATGTAATTTTAATTAATTAATTTTAATTTTTGGATGTGGAAAAAATTAACTTTCCATTCAGTTCCTAAAAAACAAAGCACAACAATTTTATATACATTTTTTTTTGACTCGATTAAAAGCCGTTTAATTTAGATGGCAAACCCCTCTACCAAGACTTCTCGTTCCAACCACAAGTTGACCAGTTGAGATTCAGCCATTTCTAAATTAAGAACACTTCGGTGGACACTTGCGAAAATAAAAAGCTAAAAACACACATAAATAAGCAGCAAATCACTTGACATGCTTCAAAGACGATGGAAAAAATGCTAACCATCAAAAGATCCTTAATTTTTTTTACTTTCGTCTACAAGAAGCACTTGAGTGGCGCCTGAAAATAGGCTATTAAAAATAGTGAAGCATTTACTTGAATAAAAAAGTAAGCTACAAGTTAATATCCCGCCACTGGCACCGTTAGCTGGCTTGTATAACTATATAAAGCGCAATTAAAATAGCACCCACAGCTACCACAATCAGAAAACAGGTTAAGAAACGACGTTTTTAAATTTTTAAAGCCTAATTTCAGGCGCTTTCCCTTGGAATGAACGAACAGAAAAAACATTTCAAGCACTAATTCAATTGTTTAACGTAATTAACTTCACGCGCTCGTTCCACTATCCCATCTCTGTTTTCTATGCTGCAGTTCACTCATACGCTACACTTTATTTACGAGACCTACGTTTGTAACATGTGCATAATTTCTTGCGACAACAATTTTTACAGCAACAGACAATAAGCGCGCCCCCTTCACACCATTTTCTATTTATGGCGACAATAATTACTCTTTGGAAGTTGTCCTCTGATGCGTATACACATTCAAAGCTCCGCATCTTTTTGCACGAAAGTAAAATCGTTTTATGTTCTTGGGGAGTTTGAGTGTAAAAAAATATTGGAAAAGGAGGTGAACCATGCGTGCATTGAGCTTTCTTCATTGTGCTTTTTGTATGCAATTCCGTCAACTCATCCCAATTTTCTTCCCTACACTCAGGGAAAAACACCGTTCTAAAATGGTATTTTTGGTAGAATAAATTAATATTTTATTTGCTTTTTTATTTGCTCCAGGAATTGTTTACAGTGCTATCCATAGTATTGCGCAAAAAACGACTATTGTTCGGAGCTGATGGTTGAGGGTTGGAAACTGCTAAAATAGAGTTACGCTAGCAAATACACATTTATAAATACATACAACCATTCATAGATATTTTATAAGCAACCAAGCACTTTCCCGGATATGAAAATGCAATGCAGACGTCTGCCGCTGCTGTCACTGCAGGCAAAACATTTTCGTACTTTTTTTTTAGATATCAAAAAGATAACTACATTTCTACATGTGCAAATCTGCTTATCTTGCACATGCACAATTTCATGTAATTTAGATTGCTTTATATTTTTTAGTCATGTTTCCTCTTCTACTCTTGCGAGCATTGAATGCAACTGTCAATTCTATCGGGGAAAAAAAACTTTAATCGAAACAAAAGCACCACAGATTTAAAAAAGAAAGTTAAATGTGCAAATAAATGAATTTATAAAAAAATCCCTAAACCAATGCAACCACACTTTTACATACATACATATATGTATACAAATTAGGGTGATTCGAAAAATCAATGTTTTTTTTTTACTCCGCCTTGGACTTCTAACTTTTTTCGTTAGTACTTGAGGAAAAAATGCATATCGCTCTACCTACTGTGGAGTCCCTTTTTCAAAGTACTCATAAAAAAGAATAGATTTTTTTTTGAATCACCCTAACGTACATACCAAAGTATGTACATGTGTGTGGCGGTGGCGAATAATCAAAGCAAACAACCCCCAGGCGTCATATTCCCACTGTATGTTGGTCCTTTCTATTCAAGTCCCTTGATGCCACTTGAAAGTCTGCACACACCGCCACCGTCATTTTTCGTATGAATGCAGTCTGGTGAAAGCCTTTCCTGTGCACTGGGCAATATGACGGCGACTGGGCTGATAGAGAGTGCTGATTTGATGTTACTGCAATGCAGATTTCTCGCGCAACCACCGGCAACGGGCAGTGAGTTGACAGTGGGATTGTGGTGAAAGCAGGCATGTTAAATTTGATTACGCTCAGAAAAAAAAACAATAATTCGAAACAAGAACCAAAATTTCTTATTCTAAGAATATTTAAGACCGAAAAGTTCTTAAAATTTTTAGAATGCCAAAGGATATATTTTGGAATTTTTTTCTTAATATTAGCATTTTATTTTTCTCTGAGTGTAGTAATAAAGAGCTGTCTAATCAGCTTGTTTAGTAGGTAATGATTGGTTAATTGTTGAAAAGACTTGTTTTAAAGAAAATGCAAGTCCTACTTATTGCCATTAACAATAATTCGAAAAATCAAAAAAAAAAAAATATTAAAAGAAATCGAAAATCTGTGATTGTTTTAACTATTTTTAATTTTTTATTTCCTTAATTAATGGAAAATAATCCTAAATAATTTAAAAATAGTGGTAATCGATCTTTAAATAGATTTTCAAGAAAAAAATCAATCATTACAATTATTAATCATGATTTAACAGGTCTGGTGAAAAGGTGATATACATGAAAAGTGCAATTTGAGTGAAATGTTTGGGGATTTCGTAACAGCTTTCATTTTTTCAATCATCAGGGGTCTCTAGTATAGTTAGAGACAACCAAAAAATATTTTTTTTATTATTATTCCTTGTCTGTCAATATGTTTGTAGGCGCATCACTCAAAAACCATTGCAAAGAATTGAAAATCATTTTCACCGATGTATTCCTAGGTGCCTGACGTACAGTTTAAGAACTGTTTTATTGCACGGAAAAATTGTAAATCTACCTAATAGAATTTTAATAACAATTTCTTTTTCACTGAACCACTGTGCACATGTTTGAAATTTTTGCAAGTAAAAAAGCCTTTGTTGTTTTTCCCGCATCCTGCCGCATTAGATTTTCTAAGTGCATGTTGCACGTGCCGCATGTACATTATTGCATTAGTGCATTATGTTTTCCATATTATTTCATGCTTTCACTCTTCATTTGGTGCGCTCGTCAGTCATCCCACCACCAACAATAATGCACGTCGTAAATCCAGAAGTAAATCAACTTGCCACACGCTGCAGCAAAACAACGCAAAACACTGAGAAAGGATATTTTTTTAGATTTCCTGTTTTTTTAAAACCAGCTTTGCTAGAAAGCATATATACCCACGAATAGCTAATGTTATTTTGTAACCATGTAAAGCTTGGCAGGGGGCGCTACAAAAGGGGTATGTGAATGTGAATCCTCGTAAACTTTAGTGGCTAGTTAAATGAATTTGTTGTCGCTTATGCGCCACAGCGGATTAAGCAGTGGTTGTTTGGCACTTTGTGTTGTTGTTGTTGTTTTTTGTTGCAAGCACAGCTTGTCGAATGTAAAAATGTTGCCAATTGCAATTGCAACCACTTCTCCTTTATTACAACGAGTATTTCCTAGCAGCTCGAGGGGATTGTGAAGCGTGTACAGGTTTTTCAAAAGTTGTTATTCCTGTCATTATGTTGCAGTAGCAGCAGCTGGATGTCATTAACACAGCGTGCAATAGCTTGAAAGGTTTTTTATGAATAAATATGTATGTATGTTTGCATGCAGGTATACAACATTTTGCTATGAATCACGGAAGTTGGGGTTGTGAGAGTAAAATATCCTTTTAACATATATTTTTTTTTTTTGCAGCAGTGAATGAATTTTCTTCTTGGTTTTAGCATTTTGCTTATTAGACACGCTCAATGAACAGTAAATTTAATGATTGCAATTAGTGCAGGAGCCTGTGAATAGCACGAAAATATTGTTGGCTATAAGTATTATTCACTTTCTTGCATTTCGAATTATTTGATTAGCATACTTTTCGCAGTGGTCTTAACTAGCCAAGTATAAAGAAAGCTTGGAAACGCAAACATAACACAGAAAATCAAATCCGATTAGAAAAATATGTAAAAAAAAAACATAAAAATCATTTTTTGAGAATATTTTAGGGTATTTTCAGCAGCGTGTCAACAAAGATATTTTCAAGCAGAGTTGCCAGCCAACCTCATTTCATTTATTCCTTCGTATATCGACCACTATCTCGGAAACCGCATAAGCTTCATTTTAAAGTTCTGTGTGTTGCCACTTGAAGCAACTAACAAGGTTGCCACCTATCTAACTATTTTCTAAACATTAAGCAAGATATGCCAATGTAGGTATCAAATGAAAGGTATTTTGACAGTATATCAGCGAATATATTTTCAAGCAGGCTGGCCACTTGAGGTTGCCACCTAACCGCATTTTCTTTATTCCCTCGTATATAGACAACTATCGAGAACGACTGAAGCAATGTGAATGAAATTTGATATATGGACAGAATGCTACATTCTAAAATTGAGGTTTAAGGGGTTGCCACCTATCTAAATTTCAGTATCAAATGACGGGTGTTTTCGGCAATAGATATACCAACGAAAAATTTTTCAGATTGGGTTGCGAATTTTTTTATTCCTCATATCCACCACTATCTCGGGAACCTATTGGCCGATTTGGATGAAATTTCTTATATGGATAGTATGATTCATTCATAATTTGTCTACTTGGGTGTTGCCACTTGGAGCGTTTAACAGGAGTTTTTAAATATAAATTTAAAACAGAACAGCACTAACCGGCAAACAAGCTAAAGTCACTTGTATATCGGGTTTTCTCTTTTTGTAATGTTTTGGAAAGCTTATAATGTTGGTACTTTTTTAAATAGTCTAGTCTAATGTTCATTCATGTAGCCACCATAGCTACACATAAACTTTATGACAAAAATAACGCATTTCCAATAGCTTCCTTATGCAAATTTATAGTACATTTACACCGCACCAAATTTGACGAATTCAAATGAGCCAGTTCGACACCGTTTACATTGGCAAATTTGCATTTTGCTTCACCTTCCCTGAAAGAATCTTCTACCAGGACAAAAAGTCACTGACAGAAAGTGCACTACCGTGATGTTTTAAACACCTGCAGAGTAATAATAAAAGAAAAATCAAGAAAAATTGAAAAAAAAAAAAACTAGTTAAAATTTACAGCTGTGCATAATGCAAAAGTTATCCCACGTTATTTGCTGTTTTGAGGAACTGTGGATTGCATTGTTCGGAGAGTTCCATCACATTCCAAATTTGGAAAATGAGATTTGTATAAAAAAAAACGACAAATTTGGTGCGGTGTAAATGTACTATAACCCATTAGCCGCAATGTAACAATCACATATGTATGTACAACAATGCTCTCACAAGCGCCCCGATTGGGTACATTTTGTTGTTTGCAAATTTAATGCTCGTTTTTATCACTGACTCATTGTTGTTGTTTTACATTTACATTTACACTGACTACGACTAATCTACGAATGCTTTCAGAAATGCACTTCGGTGCATTTTCAAACGAAGTGATCTTGTAGTGTGCGAATCAAGGCGATCGTGCATTCATTCATTGGTCGCTTGTAAAATTTGCAAATGTGCAAGTGCAGTTAAGCTTTCGTTAGCCAATCAGAAAAGTACATAGAGTTTTGAATAGGAAAATGATACAGGTACTTACACGATCGAAAAAGCACTGGCGAAATGACTTAAGTTTACATTTTACAGTATATTTTTTAATTTTTTATTTGATCGATAGTCGCCCTCTAATTCCATTTAATTTTTCATGCACTCTTAAAGTTTTTTTCAGTCGCACTAAAGACGCCTTCAACATTTCTTTCACCACTTCGCACTAAGTAAATTCAAATATCGATCGTTTTGGCACTTACTGTTGCTCCATTATTCGTTTCAGCTATTGCATAATCATCGCACAAATATTTATGATATCAATTGTGCATTAAATTCACATGTTATAAAAGGCGACGAAAAATCGTGCCAGTGTATGTTTCAGTTGATCTTTTGGGCACAGTCATACTAAATATTCATTAGCCTTGAACATTTCATTGTATATTTTTTGTTTTTTTTTTTGCAAGCATATCAAAGTACTTCTTTTCTTGCCCATTATCTGCCGGCTTGTTTACTTTTTAAGTGAGTCTAACCTACATTTGGAAGTGCAGTCGCGAATACACGTGTGTTTGTACTTGTTCACTTGATTATTTTTTGTCGCAGACTAAATAAAAAACGAAATTTTAAAAAGCAATTAGAAGCAGAAGCTCTCGCGAGTCAGAACTTTTCTAAATGAAGCGCTGAATTTGTTCTGTGATGGCGACTTTAGCTGTTTAGAAGGTACTGACTGTGCTCAACACAGATATGCCAAAGAAATAGTAGGTTGGAATAGCACGAGCACGAGCAACAACAACAGCAACAGCACCATTAACAGTCACAACAAAGTTGACAACAACAATATTGCCGAAAATGAATTGATTATCTTTTGCGCAAAAAATTCGTAGAAATGTGCCAAACAACAAAAAAGGCAAAAAAACAAATGCACGGAGGAGATACGAGCTTTTAGAGCTACGCAGATGTGTAAGTGTATATACGCACACCTTCCTGCAGCTAGTATGTATGTATGTATGTATGTATGTATATAATAAAAAAAATTGCTTATTTGTTTTGGTTTTGTTTTCTAAAAGTGTATATTTTATTGTCTGTTCTTTTTTTTTATTTCATTAATGTTATTTGCGAATTCGCGACGCGCATTTCCCGTTTCGTCAGTTGAATTGTTTTGCGATGCAGGTTTACTGGATGCCTTAGCTATACCTACAAATACCCAACAAAAAAAAAATTCCTTTATTTTAAATGCTGAGTACGCTTATAATTTAATTTAATTTGATTATTTCAATTTATTTTGATACATTTTATTTTAGGTTAATTTATTTATTTTATTATTTTATATAAGTTTTGGTTTTGTTTAATTTAATTTAATTTTATTTTATTTTTTTTTTTTTTTGTATTATTCTATTATATTTTATTTAATTTTTTTATTTTTTTTTATTTATTTTATTTTACGAACTTTGACAATTTTGTGGACTTTGACCAGTCGAATAATTTTTATCAAATTATTCTCTGAGTTTTTGGCGGTTTAGAAATTCCTAAATCTCCTTGGGTTCGATCACTAGTAAAGGTGATGAACAATTGCTAAGCACCAATACAAAGCTGTTTGACAAGATCCTTCAACAAGATCGAAATTGCAATCATCGTAGTTGGTATTGTTTGTATGATTTTTCAACTTTTTTTCGCTAAAAACTAAAAAAAAAATATTTGATAACAATTATTCGACTGGTAAAAAGTGCACAAATTTTTCAAAGTTCGTAAATATAATGACCAATAATAACAATAACTAAATTATTTTACTATATTTTTTTTTTTTATTTTTTTATATTTTTTTATTTTTTTTTTTTTTTTATTTTTTTTTTTTATATTTTTTTATTTTACTTTATTTTATTTTATTTTATTTTTTTTTTTTTATTTTTTTTTTTTTATTTTTTTTTTTATTTTTTTTTTTATTTTATTTATTTATTTTTTTTTTATTTTATTTATTTTTTTTTTTTGTTTTATTTTTTTTTTTGTTTTTATTTTGTTTTATTTTATTTTATCATTTTTTTAAGCTCCAATTTTTTTTTAATTTTTTATACATGCATGGCTCCCGCTAACCTTACTCCGCCTGTGATAGCGCGATCGCTGCATCTTATCCATATGAGTACTCGTATGTTTGAGTATGTTAAAGTAACTATGTATATACAATGTATATTATACATACATAAATCCATTAAAAAACTTGATGATATTTTTTGTTTCTTCTGATGTGCTCATGCTTATTTTTATAGTCAATATTGTTTTTGTTTCCATTTTTTTTATATTTTCAAATGCCTTTGTGTGCATATCTACTTCTCGCCTGCTATTTACGAGTTTCCATGGTGACTACATGAGCTGCAATAACAAAAATAAAATTAAAACAAAAACAAAAAACGGAATTCGTTATGCCAAAAAATAACAAGGTCAAATGCAGTTATTTAATTTGTATGCGCATGACAGCAGCCAACCGAATCAACGAATGGAGCTTGTGTGGATACCCAAGTTTGTATAAATGTGCGGTGTTAGAAGATAAATACAGTGACTCAGGTTCAACCAGAAACAATTTCAAGCTGAGCGCATAGAACAAAGTCTCGAAACAGAATAACTTGCTGAGTAGAAGCAAAAAAACAAATCGATTGTACATGAGTTGACTTCAGAATAAACTTTGTCTCTGCTGGCAACAATTTACATTTCAAAATATTTTGTTATTTCTTTGAGATTTTGTTGTATTTCGTTTGGAACCACTGTGCAATCATCAGATCACTCAAGCAATTTTTTTTTTTTTTGGTAAAATATTCTTTCGACTGTTGGATGCAAACGCTGTTAGAAACATCTTTGCAGGGTGCACGCATTTTTCTACCGAATTCTCTATCAAATTTGGCGCTCTTCTTCTTGCTGACCTAACCAACTATCCCACCATTCAAGTAGATACCGCGGGCTATGCGAAATGCTTTATAAATTCTACCCTCGTACAATTCGTTTCATCCTTCATTGCCCTCCTTTCTTATACCACTTTTAGGAATTCCTTTCGGTCAACTAACGATATAACAGTAGGTAGTTGGTATTTATGTGGTTCAAAGCAACGGTTCTTAATCGATTCGCGTTTAACTAACAGCTCAGGCAAACAAATATTCAACTGCAACTGTGACTTTTTGTGGTGTTGTTTGACGTTTGACTCAAGGTTAGAAAGCTATCTCGAAAACAACTTGGCAGATGCGATCGTTTCCAGTGAAGTCATGTTGCACATTTTCTGTATTTTTGTTAGTTTTTGTATGATAGTATGGATGTGTGTGATATCTAAACGAACTCATGCTGCTAATTCTCTATTGCAAAGTTTTGCCTTGGCTCCTCCAGACAGTTAGAATTCGTGGAATAAAACC
>CAXKVI010000003.1:2473323-2475823 GCA_964058755.1 Campiglossa producta | reverse complement strand
CATACATACTTGCATACATATATGCATTCTCTAATAGCAGTCATTTAGTCAAATTTTTTGTTCAAAATTCCATATGCAATCAAATCTTCGTGGCAAAAGAGGTGAAGAGAAAGCAAATTCATTAGAAAAAAAAATTACAAAAAATAAAAAAAATTAACGCTCATAAAAGCATCAGCAATGCAAAGAGGCGAAAAGTAACAACGGAAGAGTATAACAATAAATATGCGCTCAAACAAAATAAATAATTTAAATCGACAACAGTGCACACATCTGTATAGTTAATTGTAAAAAAGCTGAAAAATAAAAAAAAAAATGGTAAAAAGCAAACAGACTCGTCAAGTGAATGCAATCAAGGTCAGCTGTGACGAACAACTGAAATGCGCCGAAATGTTGCTTCAGTTTTTATTGTTGTTGGCAAATGCGCGAAGGTGTTGAGAGTAAAGATAGAGAGTGTTGATATATGAATGTATTTTCAAAAGTTTTTTTTTCTTCCTTCAGAAACTTGCTAAACTGACTTGCAAAATAGTTTAAAATAAAAAAAAAAAAATGATACATAACAAACTGGTCTGCGATATTTCCAAAAACAAGTTCTCAAGCAATTAAAAATATTATCATAAATAATCATGACTAATGGCCATTAAAAGAATATGCAATTAAAAGTAATCGAACGATTAAAATTAATCATACAAATGAATAATAAAATTTAGATAATCAAAACAAAATATGTAAAATTAATTAAAATTAATCATTTAATTACGTTAATCATATTAATCACATGATTAAAAATAATGCAAATAATTTAACATTAATCAAATAATCATAATGAAAATGCAATTAAACGACAATATGAATAACAAAAAAGATTAAAGAAGTAAACACAAATGTTTTATATTAATCGAGCAACTAAAATTAATTATGTTATTCTTAATTTTTTTATTAATTAAATATTAATGATTAACGACACAATATAGTTAATCTCTTTCTGCACGGATTTTGGTTCTAAAAAATGCAATCAGTGCTACATGGAATGACCCAAAATCAAAAAATAAAGTAATAAGTAACCACATAAAAGCAAAAACACTTTCAACAATATTTGCCGAAATTTCAAGGCGAAATAAATTCGCACAAAAAACAAAGCTAACAAATCGAATGCGATTTTGCGCTTGTTTACCGCATTTGGCGTGCTTTTATTGTTGTAGACGTCGCTGCACACAAGTGTCCCACTTCCACGACTCTTTCATTCTATGTTCTTTCGGTAGAATTATTTTTTATACTTTTTCCGGCATTTATTAAATTTGATTGTATTATTTACCCTACAAAAAATAGTGTGAGTACTCTCAAAATAGAGTGACCGAAAATTAATCACTTCATTCTTCATGCTTTATTTAATTTTATTTTGATTTTGTTTTATTTACATATTTTGTTTTCTATTTTATTTTTTATTTTATTTTTTTAATATTTATTTTTATTTTTATTATTTTTTTTTTGTTTTTTTTTACCTAAATTTATTAGTTTTTTAATTTAATTTTATTTTATTTAATTTCACTTTATTTTATTTTATTTCGCTCGACTCGCTGTAATAAATATTTATTTTTTTTTTAATTAATTGCGAGAGATGAAAACCAAAGTGTGAACTATGGGTAATGTGAGAAATCGCAAGCCAGAAATTATTAACTGGTTCGCTTGTTAGCGATACACCTATAATCGTCTAGGGTATTAAGCATCAATAAATAATAATAATAATATTTTGCGTTATTATTTATTTTTTCAATTTATTTAATATAGTTTTATTTGATTTTAATGCCCAATAAATAAACTGGCTTCGTTTGATAGTCATTATGCAACTTGAAATTAATTGATTTAAGTGATAATTATTTAAAAATATAGAAAATCACGGATGTGAATGCATACCGAAAATATCATGGTACATACATACATAACACCTAACAAGTTTTAAATGTGTTAACGTTAAATACAAAAAAATACTAATTTGCGCATGCGCTCTACATACTTAAAAGTAAACTAGCCACTCTGCCAAAGTGACAATCAATAGCCAGATGCGGGGCATAGATGAAGCACAATAAACCTCTTTGTAATGACAGCTATACAAAAAAAAAATCGACAGACAATTTGGCAAACATACACAATTCTACACCCAATTTTAAGACAAAAAATACGGATGCAATGCATACACAATGAGATAATCGCCAAAATTAATCTTTAGTTTTGGTTTTGTTTCTTATAATTATTGTGAATAGGAGAAATCAAGCACAAATAATTATTATCTTAAGTAGAAAAAACAGCGCAAAGCTTATTAAAAATGTAGATATTCATAAAAATAATAAAATAATGAAATATGGAAATAGCATTTTTATTATAAGCAGCTAATTATGTTAATAAAATGTGACACTCTCAATAATTCATCATTATATGCTAACAAAATAACTTAAATTAGAGACAAATACAGGCCGATTAAAAATATTGTTTATGGCTGCGCGCA
>CAXKVI010000003.1:2458323-2468323 GCA_964058755.1 Campiglossa producta | reverse complement strand
ACTGCACCTTTCTCTATCTACCTACCCCATGTCTTGTGGGAATTGCTACGACTTTTACCAACCGAAAACCCAAAGCAACAAAATAGGCGTAGTAAAATGCTTGCAGAAACAAATTAAAATATTTTATCTACATTGGCACAGCTCCATTCTATTTGAACCGGTCTCTGCGCATAGCTACAACTCTCTACATATACAAATTGCAATTAATGGGGTGGTTGCAAGGCAAAACTCTCTATGCATGTGAATACATACATACACGAACGCAAATAAGTGAAAAAGTCTGAATTACAACAGCAGTTACGACAATGTCAGCTGGCTCATGCATTGGCAACATATTCAACATTTTTTCATGCATTTTCCAAGTTTTGGTATTTACTCTATACCCACCCACTAGTTTGAGTTTCGCCCCATCATAGGCAAATGCAGTGCAACTAACGGTAAAGCTACCCTTATGATAGAAGAAAATATATACATTTGTGTGTGTCTGCATTTACCCTGCAATCAAATACTAAAATATCTACATATAGAGAAATAGAATTTTGTGAGAGTGTTCGAACTAATCCGAGAAAGCTCAAACTTTAACAAACTACAAATCAAACCTATACAGAGTCCTGGACCGTGGACCTTAGATCCTTTTCTTTTACGAAAATTGAAGCAGTATTTTGTGGTTCATTTTGAACAAGTATGAGGCTGGCATATTTCGATGGCAGTCTGACTTTAGATCTATCGATATGCCTATTTCTTGTATGGAATAAAGAAACTTGGTTGAGATTTAGCTTTTCACTGCTGAATTTGACTGCTGGGTAAGTGCATATGGACGTATAGCCAGGGCTGTGAAGTTCAAGCATGTTAGTCGGGCGCATTTATTTCGTTTTGAATTTGCATGTGAAAGCCGCTCAGCCCTGATATGAAGCGAACTTATGCATGCCATTTACTGTCTATATTCCATTTAGTTTGTCCTTCGTTGCTTGGAGTTGTATTCCAATTATTGTTTGCTTTTTTTGCGTGTTTTGTTGGTGTTACTGCTAGGATTGCACTGCCATCCTTTGATGCTTTAAGCGTGGCATATCTTTTTTACGGTCTAATCACAATGAGTGTTGCATATTTTCAGAAGTTTTTATGTAGGCCTCAGAGCAAAAACTAGTAGGAATGTTGGTTGGGTATGCTCTTCGTATGAAAAAAATGCAAATGGTTCACCTTCGCGAATGCATTCGAGAATCATTCTCTAATCAATGTAGGAACGTTCTTCTTGTCGTTCATCCTCAAAATCGACTGCATAAATTGCGTGGAAAATGTTATAGCTAGAGTTCGGAAAAATAGGTCAAATCAAGCTTTGTAAATTATTTAATGTTAGATTATTTTTAGGCGTTGGATTTTGACCTATTTTTCGAACTGTAGTTATAGCAGGTATAGCGATCGATATATGAACCAAGGAAATCTTTAGCTGGAACCTTTTGGTTTTGTTCGGGAAGATATAGGAACCTTTTTTGAGATAATTTTTTTAGCTTTTCAAGATCATTATGTAACTTTTCTTGGACGACGCGGCATTGTTTTTGGGCTCATTTCGCTTCTTTTTGGTCCTGAAATGATCCGAAAACAATAACAAAAAGGTACCGATAAAAACCAAAAACAGTCCCGAAATGATCCTAAGGGCAATACCGATATAGTCCCGAAAAAAGTCGAAATAATCCCGTAATCCAAAAAGTATTCTTGTTCGAGAATACGGACGATCGAGCGTAAATTTTTCCAACTTATGTATATTCAAGAATGCCTAAATAAAATGCGTTCCAGAAAAATTTACAAACTGGATGGTGATAATTTTCTTGCAGGGTCTGTATGAAAGTCACGTCTCCTCGGCCATGTCTGCATTCAACAAATATTTCGTCATCAGTAGAAAACTGTTTTGCGCAATCGCTCTATTTGACTAACAAAAAACAAGAAAAATACATCACCAGCGCTTTCACGTTCTCGAAACAATATTTCATGCTACTACAAAATACCCACAATGATTTGACACCCATCTCCAAGCCTTTGAGAGGATGTATATGCGATTGCAATGACAATGGGCCATTCAATGGTGTTAGTCGTTCAAAAATAAGACTCTTTTCACTTCCCAGGTATCTTACACGAATGTTATGCCAATTGCTGAAAAATGTAATTTCGAATAGTGAAATTCGTTTCCTTCATTATTCTTCGCCCTAAAGATAACAATTGGAATAATTTTTCGCTAGATAAAAAAATTTTTGGAAAAAAGTTCTAATAGAATATTTGTAATTCGTTAAAATGTTTAATAGGAAAAATTTAAAATAGCCCACTACAAATTGAAGGCCTTGCTTTGACTTTTGACTACGAAATTTACTTCCCTGGCCCATAGTCCACTGTCAAAGGAGCGAAGAGCAGTAAATGCGATTCTTGTTCTGCAGTTTGCACTCTACTCTCGTATACTATGTTTTTCCTTCACCACCTCCGACACCATTTCCAACTCTCCACTTTTACTTCTTCATTTGTCTACGAAATTGAGTTTGATTTGTGCATTGGCGCATGCCACATGCTCCTGCCCCACCTACATACATAATAATACCGTTCCGAAGGTACTGAAAAAATTAAATACACTCCTTATTTTATTTGCTCAGTGGTGGTTGGAGAAGGATTGAATTCGTCCAACCACTGCTGCATTTGTTTGTGTCATGAAAATAGTGATGCAAGGCTTTTGCAGACTCAGGACTTTTTTTGCTTCTTGCATGTTTGTTCTCTCCACCCAATTGTCGCAAAGGTTTCCTAACGCTTTTACCCTGTTGATTTTACTAAACATTTTATACCTAGTAGATGTGTTCATTAGACATCCCAGTAAGCGTTTAAGATTTAATATTCATACCAATTTTTTTTTTTAATTATCAAGTTTTTATAAATGTCTACTATAAAATTGAAACAATTTTCAAATATCAAAAATTTATGATTAATGTTTTTGAAGATAAAAATTCAAATTATTCAAATAAAAATTAATTTCTTACAATAAACGAATTTACTCTCAGTTGTCTTTCTACCGCTTTAACCTATTATCTTTTCACTCTAACCCCCAGCTTATTTAGCAAACAAGTAAATGCAATCAGAAAAATCAATTTTAATTCTTTTACCTTTGCACGTAAAACTCTCATCCCCATAAAGGTGCAACTTAGCAAAAAGAGTACTATTTCCAATGAGTCGCATTTGTCTGTCGATCACCGACTGCAATATTTTTTCAATTTACCCCGGCTATTTGTCTATTTGTCCACTTTGTGATGGCCTATGCCAGCTCATTGTTGCAACTGTCTGGTCGAGAGGAAATCACAAACGTTAATGAAATGAATGGAATTCGTTTTAGTGATGAAAAATGCAGACAACTAAAGTGCAGGAATGGGCTTTTGTGTTTATTAGCTAAAGGAAGTATATGTAGATACATAGTGGGCTCATTCTAATAAAAAGTTGAGTGGTTAATGGAGTCGTTGCGATGATTCATAAAAAAATCGAAGGTGAATTGCAGAATATTTGTATTGTGTTGAGAAGCAATTTTTGAGGCAGAGAGAGCAGAGGCTGACAGATAATTCGGTTCTGTATTGCATCTATCTACATATAATTTGAATGAGACGACTGGAGCAGATCTGACTATAACATGATTAGCTTCACTTAACGTCAGGGGCGGATCCACGGGTTGGGTTTTCAGGTTCAAACCCTTAGTAAAAATTACACAAAAAATATAGTAGACATTAAGCAAAAAATACAGTAAAAAATACGTGAAAAATACAGCAAAAATATAGTAAAAACTACACAAAAAGTATTTAATTCACGCGAAAAAAATTAAGTAAAACTGACCCAAAAAATATAGTAAAAATTACGCAAAAATATAGTAAAAATTACAAAAAAAAACAGTAAAATTTACACCAAAAATATAAAAAAACTTACATTGAAAATATAGAAAAAAATTACACAAAAATTTTGGTAAAAATAATTAAAAAATATAGTAAAAAATTAAAAAATATGGAAAAAACTACCCAAAAAATAGAGTAAAAATTATGCAAAAAATATGGTAAAAATAACACAGAAAAATGTTAAAATTTACACAAAAAAATTAGTAAAATTACCTTGAAAAATATAATTACCTAACAAAAACTATGATAAAAAATACGCCAAAAATATGGTAAAAAATTACCAAAAATATAGTAAAAATAACGCCAAAAAAGACAGTCAAGTTAACACAAAAAATACAGTAAAAAATACGCTAAGTAAAAACTACACAAAAAAATTTGTAAAAATTACGCAAAAAAAAGGTGAAAATGACGCGAAAAAATAAACAAAAAATTATACAAAAATATAGTAAAATATACGCAAAAAATATGCGGCTCGATATAAGCCTCGCCCAGTTATTTTAATGCAAAAAACCCCATGGGATCACGTATAAAATTGCCTATTTCAAACAAAAGGGCATATTTCCAAATTATTAAGTTAAAAAACTACAACTACACAAACAAAAAATTAAAAAAAAAATTATGACCACAGTTGGCCGTAGCTGTTTTATTTTAGTAACGCCAAATTAAAACTTTAAATTGTGTTTATTTGAATCTGTCAAAGTTTTTTTCGGTTTCTGAAAAATTTTTGAAAGTGGAAATAAGGCGTTTTGTTTGTTCAGTGCTCAAATGTATATTTTTTTGGAAAAACAAGCATAAAATGCCAGCTTTAAAGAAACTGTGAATGAAAAATGTGCCCGAAATAAAAGAAAAAATTTCTTCGCAAAATCCTGTATCCGCCACTGCTTTACATAGTAAGTAGTTTTTATTTTATTTATTTATGTACTATGATTAGAAAAACAGACTCTACATACGTAAGTAAGAGAAAACATGAATTAAAAAGGGAACGTTGGAAGTAGAAATTAGTACACGTTTCCTGAAAAAATACTAATGCACATAAAACATTTTTATATGAATATGTGGTAGAGATTTTTTATGTAGGTATTTATTATGTAAAAAGTACCTACTACATGTATCGTGCACATTTCCCTAGTTGCTATTACGACAAAAAATTGACGACTTTGGTATCTGCTGCAAAAAGCTAATAACGAACTGCAGCGCAATGAAAACTCATCAGCTAAATGCAATTTTCATGTCTCACTCCTTCAAACACATAAAAAAGGAGTAGATGGAATTTATGTACATATGTAAATTAAAGCCGTGGAGACTGCAAAAAAAAGGAAAATCGAAGTAGATAAAAGGCAAAATGGGAGAAGGGAACAGTGGATATAAAAAAAAGTGTGTTCTGTACACATACATACATAAAAAGTGTATAGATTTGTTTAGAAATTTGCAAAAATAGTAAAGTAAAAAGTACATACTGCGAAGAGGGAACAATCCTGGAAGCATAGGGTCTTTTACTGAACCAAAAACACAGCTTTATGAGAGTACTTTTTTACTATCAGTTAGTTGAAAGAGAAAAGCATAAAAATAATGTAAACAATGAATTAAATTTCATGAGATTTTTTTATAAAAATAAATACGCTTAACAGCTTTATAATTAGTGCACTCAAAGAACGCCATTCTAAAATACAGCATTAAAAATCCCTTCATAATTTTTGGAAACAAGCACGTGTGCTCTAAGCCGAAGCGTGCTCAAGGTATGCCTAAAACGTTCTGCAAATTAACGGAAATTGTTCTCAACTCAAGCACGAAATGCTTTAAAATGTTTCCAGCACGAGCAGGAACTGTACCCAAAATGAGCAAAATGCGTTCTCACAACTTGCACAGAACGTTCTTGAACTAAAGCCGAAGCGGTCTCAAAATGAGTCCAAAGTGCTCATTAATGAAGTCCTAAACGTTCATGGAATATGAAACGTGTGCTTGAAAAACCCGCTCTCAAAATAAGGCAAACGTTGACGAGTTAGGTCAAAACGTACTTACCAGACCTATTCCTTTGGTTTTGGATGTAGTAGAAACATGCTCGAAATATGTTTAGATATTTACCTGAAATTAAAGAAAGAAGAAAAATCGTTTAGTATTAAAGGATTTTAAATATCTGGAGACAAAAAAAATTTTTAGTTTTAACTACACAAACTACAGATCGACAGCTTTGCCTGAAGACTGTCATATCTCGTAATGAGATTCAAAATCATTGTATGCTAAAGTAAATTTCATATTGTTAAGATTCTAAATCACGACAAAAGTCACCACATTCACATATCATTAATGACACCGAAGGAACGAGTAATTACTGCAGAAATTGTAGTTTCAAATAAGACTTTTGTTTATTCTTAAAACTCAAATTTAGGGGAACTTTAACCAAGTCATTTGAGGTTGAGCCTATGAGCTGCACTTTTATAGCAGTTTGCTTTGTTTTATCTTCTGGGTTTGAACAGTACGTTGGACTTTACTTTCAACTATGTGCGTATGTTAGTATTTTTGTCATCGTCATTCCCCTCTACTAAGTTGCTACTTATGTAAATTGACATAGCCTCTAATACAATAGAAAGGTGTAATTTTTAATTTGCTTTACTTTGCTGAATGCATTTTTGGGTTGTGCAACGAAGCATGTCATGAAAGTAACACTGCTTTCTTTCAAAAAATTTCGTCATGCACCCACTTGCTATATTATACAAAGTGCATGCATAATTAACTTATATTTAGTGCGTTTATCGTCATAGCACGCATAAATATATTAGCCGTGGCCACTAATCATCGACAACGCCGGCTCTACCAACAAAGCCCGCCGTCTCTATGTAATGAACGATTGTGGGGACTCCTAGTGCTTTTTAGCTTGATCTTCTTTGTTTCAATTACTTCTACTAAATATTTCTGTGGGTTCGTATCAAAAATAGAAATATTAAAATTGTCTACATGCGCTTGTTCGAGAAGTAGATCTTACTTATTGTCGGCGAAAGTGCAAAACTGATTATCACACTTTGCCCAAAAAAAAAACAACTGTAGTGGCGCTTGTCGCGACGATTTTAGTTTACAATGAACATTTGAGCTCTCAATAGTGATACGAATCAACAACTGATAAAGCATACATATCTACACCGCTCTTGGTTAACTCATAAATATAGTTTCAAAATTTACACTTCTGCTTATGCATTAGGGTGTGCGGCTACTCTTTATGTTTTCCAACCATTCAGCATATTGCAAAACTCAAGCTAATTTTGCTATTTTATTAATCTAAAACTAAATAGGTCTTAATTGAAATTTGACTTTTTAATGCTTGATTTATTCTACTAGTTATCTATGATAGTTTCTGTAGATCAGTATTAGTTGCCAGAACTAGTAATTTCGCATTTTTAAATACATATCGCTAACTCAGAATACGGTTGTCGTGTCTGAATTTTAGGTATTTCGGGATAATTGCATGTTATAAGCTAGCTGCGGATCTCTCTCGATTAAGGTTATCAGTTTGTTCAGAAAGCCTATAACTTCTCAGATTTTCAGAATGCATTTTGTCGTATGTTTATTTAAAAATAAAAAAGCGTCACCTGAAAAATCAACGACAATCGTATTCTGAGGTAGCGATATATAAACTTTTGTAAGAGAGTTAAGTATAGAAAAAGCAATAGATTTTTTCTCAATCATCCTAATGCATACATACATCAAAAAAGCAATAAAAAAAACATATTTAAAAACAACATAAGTACATAACTATTAAATGTTGAAGGTCATTATATGTATATCTAACAATCATAGAGATTGATACGATAAGATATTCAAATAATAAATACGAGCTATATCAAATAGACGATGGCATAATCATAAATAAATAAAAAGTTCTAGAGGAACTACAACTAAAAAACACTTATGTAATTGAACGCATAGTTAAAAAAGTGTATTTATGTATAAATTACAATGTACATATCGCTCATTTGCTGCAACATCGTCATAACTCAAAAAACCCAAATTTTGAGTTAACATCACTAATATATCGGAAATAATATGTTTGATCAACTGGCAAAGTTTTATATCCGAGGTTTTAACATTTCACGCAACATCGCGCTGGAATTGATTACTTATCCCATATAAGTATACAGCAATTCAAAAACTAAAAATGTGTTTTCTGTAATATCACATTTTTTGAGTTATGACGACGTTGCAGCAAATGAGCGATATGTAAACAACTTCAACTTTACTTTTTACTACAATTCGTCCACATATAAAATAGGGTGGGTTGAAATAGTTTTTTTTTCTTTTATAAAAAAACAACTTTTTCCAGATTGAATTTTGCCTCAACTCTTCCTTCCAATTACGTGACCCTGATAAATTGACTACATTCTGCCCCTGTAGTCTTTTACTTTAAGGCACAACTTATAGATTTACCAAAAGTCTAGAAATTTGTAAATTTTTTAATGTAATTCTTGCAGGCTACTAATTCATTTGAATTTTGTGTAAAATGAACCGCTGCAATTTAACAATGACATTTGAAATGCAAATGAAACACGATTTAGTGGATAACATCCATCATATCTTATGACACGGCAATTAAATTTTCTTTGCGTCGAAACTTTTTCATTTGTGAGTGCATCACACGGTGGAGTGCATTGAGCTGAAACCATTCTATCAGAATTATCTTTTTTTTAATGTGACTACTTATTTGTTACAGTTACAAATTTTAGTCACTGAGCAAAATAATTTGGGGGAACGTCATTAACGAATGAGCTTAAAAACTCCCAACTATTACAGCTTTTGTTAGCATAATTATTTAATTTTTTATTTTATTCTTTCATCCTATCTTCAGTTTGGTTTCGTACTTGTTGCACCGTAATATTTTCATTTCATTCATTGCATGCGTAAACACCGGAAAATGCGGCTATTGTGAATATGACGTCGATTTTGTTAATAACGGTAGAACCAAAAATTTTAATCTTTTTTTATTGTAATGATTTGTGCGTCTTCTGGCTTGAATAGTGACATAGTTACTAGACGAAATAGCGATAGCACTCTATGAGATTCGGGAGGCATAAATATTTTAACACCATTATCTTTAGCTATAGTAAAGTCTTCAATGACTAACAACCCAAAAAAAAAAAAGTATTTCAGCACTTTACTGAGATCTATTGCATGAATTTCCTTTAACCTGATTCCACAAGTCGAGTTCTACTGAAGATGTGAATTCTACCTTTAGAAAAATGTTATCCATTTTCATTTTGTTTGTTTACTCCAGCTGCGAAAGAGCACTTAAATGCTGGCATATGTAGCTAGAAGTAGGCATGGTCTACTTCTTCGAAGTCCTGTGGGAGTGCTTGAATGGAACTTTCTACGTTCTGTAATTTTATTCCATCTCTCTTTCTTTCCTCCTTGTGAATTGTAAGCCGTTAATATTACACAAACAAAGTGCACAAAGCAAGTAAGCACTGAAAACCAATCTGAGCTACCGAAAAGAGAAAGGGGAAATAGGTGAGTGTAGGTATATTACCTTCATTGAAATAAGGAGCCAACAAGCACTTGATATATGCGCTTTGCTTTTCCATATGCTCGATGGCACTTCACTTTCATAGCGTTGTCGTTTGAATATGCGCGCGTACTGCAACCCAGTCATTACAATAAAAGTTGCGATTTTTTTTTTTTTAATTATTTCTTTTTTTGTTCTGTTCTTCAATACAGTAGGTCTCCCTGAATCTAATTGTGGCAATCGTTTGACATTTTCTTTGGTGTGTGCCACTTTTTATTCACTTTTTATTCGCTGCAATTTCACGTATGCTTGACTTTTCAAGTGTTTATTCACAAGAGAGTATCGTAAAGGATTTTAAGCCTTTTTATTTCTTCTTCTTTGTTTAGATTTTGCTCATATTTTAGCTGCTTTTGTTGTCATATTAATGCATATTTTTTTTTTTTTTTTCATTCTTTGATATGAGTTTACAACCAAAATAAAAATGTAAACAATATGCACCTTAAGTTGTTAGTATTTCTTTTTTACTTGGACGTTTTTTTGTGTTGCCCTGCTTCTACATTCTATATAACCCCTCATATGTGACATTTGTATAAATGAACTTGGCTCA
>CAXKVI010000003.1:2430823-2455823 GCA_964058755.1 Campiglossa producta | reverse complement strand
GCCATCAAGTTCGTTCATTTACTATCAAGAAATTTACATTTGTTATAAAAAAGTAAACACAGAAAGAACTTTTTCCATAAAGTAACTGTTCGTATTGAACTTGATCGATTAATTGAGTTGCCACTTATGTGATTTTGAATAAATGTGATATGCTCTTTCACCGAATAAAAGCTTTTAATACTAGACAGCGTAAGGTTAATGTGGTCAACACGCGAGAAGCGTTTTACGCACTTTGAAAATCGCAGCCGAAAACAGAGCGAACCTTGGGCAAAGGGGTATTATTAGTGGATTGCACATGCTTTCATAGCTACGCAACTATTCGTCGTACTTGGCAACAAAGAAGTTTGCTGGTGTTGGTTTAATAATTTTTAATTGTCATGACTATGCTCTTGAATTTGTTTAGCTGCTATATGCGTATACACATTTGTGCATATTAAGCAACTTTTGTCATTGAAATGCACTGGAAGAATCTATTTATATATTTCGATATTTCCTTTCCTTTCCTCTCCTTTTATCTCATTTTATTTCTTTTGCTTTTCTTTCCTTCCCTACCCTTTTCTTTCCTTTCCTTTTCTTCCCTCTCTTTTCTTTTCCTTTTCTCTCCTTTTCTCTTCTTTCATTTCCTTTTATTTCCCTTCTTTCTTTCTCTCTTTTCTGTTCTTTTCTTTTATTTTCCTTTCTTTTCGTTTATTTTATTCTCTTACCTGACCTTTCTTTCCACTTCCATTACATTCCTTTTTTCCTTTTATTTTCTTTTTCTTTAATTTCCTTTCGTTTCCTTTGCTTTAGTTTAGTTTCGTTGCCCTTAGTTTCCTCTCATTTTATTCATTTTTTTTTTTCATTTAATTTTTTTTTTTTTTCTTACCTTTATTTTCTTTCACTTTATTTCCTTACCTTTCCTTCCCTTGCCTTTCCTTTTCTCACCTTTCCTTTCCTACTGTTTCCTTACTTTCTTTTTGTCCTTTCCGTAACTCCTTTAGTTTTCTTTCTTTTTCATTCATTTCCTTTACTTATTTTTTTTAGCTTTTCATTACCTTTCTTTCCTTTATTTTTCATTCTTTTTATTTTCATTTATTTTCCGCACCTTCCTCCTCGCTACCTTTTCTTTCCTTTCTTTTTCTCTTCTTTCCTTTCGTTGTCTTTCTCTATTTGCCCCTCTTTTCCACTTCTTTACCTACATTACATTTTCTTTCTTCCCTTCCTTTTTTCTTTTCCATTCCTTTCCTTTCCCTACCTTTATTTGCCTTTGATTTTTCTCTCATATTTTCCGTTCCTTACCTTATCTTACCTTTATTTTCCTTTTATAAATTCCTTTCCTTTCCCATACTTTCCTTTATTTTATACTTTTATTTATTTCATTTTGTTTTGTTTGTATTTATTTTATATTCTTTCCTTTCCTTTCATTTCCAACAAAAGTCTCTTTTTACTTTCAATCACTTTTCTATTTCTTATTTTACTTTTTTTAGTTTTATCAATTTTCCATTTTATTTTATTTCATTAAGTCTAGCCACGAAGGGCTTAGTGCTTTTTTTTTCAAAACATCATGTCTGAGCAAGCATTTGCTTCTCTGAATAACCACGCACAGATTTTGTTTTTGTAAACACTATTTGTACCTACGCTCAATAAAGTTGACATGTTTATTATTGCTGCCAACAAAACAACTCACAATCGGACTCTCCCCAACTGCAATTAATGCAAGCACAGCAATGCAATTATACCTACATACATACACACATAACAGCGGCTCTATAAAGTGAATGCGTGTTTAGTACTTGTAGTGGTGTGACTTTCAAATCATATTATAATTAATTTTTTTTTAATTTTTAGTTTGTTGTCGCACACCCTGCTCGGGGAGACCTATCGATACATATAAAATTTTATATACCTTAGAATTGTGGTTATTTCAAAAAAGGGAGAAAACTTTTAAGCATTGTGCATTTATATATAATAGATAAAATAATTTAGTTATTGTTATTATTGGTCATTATATTTACGAACTTTGAGAATTTTGTAGGCGCACTAAGCAGTGTTTGGTATAATGGTTACACACTGCGGTTTAGAAATTCCTAATCTCCTCTCCTTGGTTCGATCACCAGTAAAGGTGATGACAAATTTCTAAGCAACAATACAAAAATTAAATTTAATTAAATTAAATTAAATCAAAATCAATCAAATAAAATAAAATAAAATAAAATAAAATAAAATAAAATAAAATAAAATTTAAAAAAATAAAAACAATAAAAATAAAATAAAATAAAATAAAATAAAATAAAATAAAATAAAATAAAATAAAATAAAATAAAATAAAAATAAGATAAAATTAAATTAAAATAAATTAAATAAAATCAAATAAATAAAATACATAAAAAAATAAAATAAAATACTCGAGCAAAATATTAACTTTGTTATTAAATCACACGGGGTACCATAAGCGAATATCGAAACGTTTTTAGAATGCTCAAAAGCAACATAGAGCAGAAAATAAAATACAAAGCATAATATGGAAATATACATATGTATGTACTTCGTATATAACCCTATATAAGAGATAATTTGTGCAAGCATATGTAAAGCAAAAAAGATATATCTTGTATACAAGTGGCAAAAAACAGAAAGGAAATAAAGTGATGATAAATGCACATAAAGGCAAATAGAGAAGCAAGATCAAAAATCTGTTGAGAATACTGGTTATGTAAAAATTGTACAATTGGCATATGGAAGCATATTTCTATCTAAAATGATTTCTATGTAAAAATTATTCTCGCATAAAATACAAAAAAGCTAAATAATAATACACACATAAAACTGCACAAAAATATTTGAATGCGGCAACGGCAGAAAGAGAGAGGCAGGAACTGAAAATGTAGATTTTTGTGATTGCCAAGAACATAAGGCACATGCATATGAAATTCATTCCAACAACAAGTTACGCATAACTTTGCGATAACGTCAGCTCAAATATTTAGTGAGCACGGATAGTATCGTCAGCAAAAAATATAGTACATAGATCATTTTTACACAGAACTTGGAAACCAACGCTATTTTGCTATTTTACTGACAAAATCAACTAAATGAATTCAAATCGTTCTCTACTAAGTTCACGGGACGATAAGGTAGTATGAGTTGCAATGAAAACTAGCAAAAGCAAAAAAACACAAATGGACTATAGAGCAAAAGCTCAACATAAAGAGCATTTACAAAATGCGTATGTACAACAAAAATAACAAATAAAAGCGAAATAAACAAAAAGCTACAAAACAAAAATTTAGATTGCTAACACAATGAAAATAAGCAAGCAAAAAGCTAAAGAACAAGCAGACGAAAGCTAGGAACAAAATCAAATATGTACTACAATACATAAATGAGTACAAAGTTATAAGCATACAGGCAGATTTTTTCATAATTAATGCCAGCTTTTGCTGTTGTGTATTCTTGATATGCTATTGTTAAAGTTCTTTGTTTTTGTTTTTTTTTTTTTATACTTGAAGTAGTATTTGTACATACAAAAATTCCTATTTACAATTCTAATAATATTAAAAAACCTTGAGCTCGCACAACAAAATTAAAAGTGTGCGTAGAAAAATGTGCGTGCACAGATCTACACATTCATGCGAGAAACACGTATGTACATATTTACACATATTGTACGCAAAAAGTTTACATGCGGTTTATTTTGTATATTAAGCAAAAATTTCTGCATTAAAATATATTTTCTATTACAGAGTATAAAACTATTACTACTCAGGAAACACAAATAGAACACTAAGTTAGAAACGGGTTTGACATTTTTTTTTTTTTGCAAAAATATGATACGCTGTTTAGCACTTCTATCGACGTCATAAACATATAATCATACGTTCTGATATGTTTGTTAGGTATTGTTATCTATTTATCAGTCCCCTTAGCATATGAAACTGATAAACAGAAAGCTTCCACTTGTTTTAATCATACTATAGTTTACGAATGTGCATATCGACTAACATTTTCAATAACAAGTGAGAAGTAAATGTAATTTATTTTTCAATGCAAAATAATTTGCAGAAAAAGACAACTGAATTTCCAAGTAAGAAAAGTACGAAAATATTTTAAAAAATTAAACTATCCCGTTCTCTGTTTTTTAAGTACGTCTGCAAGTGTATATCTCGACAATACTTCGTACAGAAAAATATACAAAACACTATTAAGCAGCTAAAAAAATATAAACTCAACGAAATTCTTCGAATGTAAATGTATAGTTTTCTGCAATTCAACCAACCGGATGCGTAGCGCATACAAATACAAAATTCTGCATAGACACGAATGCATACACATGTATCTACCAACACTATTTTGCAAGCCTTTATTGCTGTGGTTTTCCCACTAAACATTTCGAAATTGATTACAGTTTTTTACTAACACCCTTTTTCAAAAGTATAGGTTACAAAAGAAAATTTCAAGTTTAAGAACTTCAAAGTGCATTCAGTTTTCCAAAATATATAATTTTTTTGTTAACAAATTTGAAAAAAAAATTTTTTAATTCAGACCTGAATGTTGAAGAACGAAACCGGCACCCAAGCCGAAACAAAAAAAAGCCAAAAACAACCACAAAAAATCATTTTTTTAAGAAAAATACATGCTCTTTAGAGGACATTAGCTTGAGCATTTTTCGAGTAACCTTTAAAAAACCAAACATATTCTTTTTGAAAATCTCAAAATTTGAATAAAAATATTTTTCCTTTTAAAACAAGCGTTTACTTTTTATTATAACCAAAAAACGACAAAAAAATGAAAAAATTATCTTACAAAATTTAATTGAAATTTCTAATGTAGTGCTCATGCTGAGTTTTAAACGCAGCATTTACTATTTTCCGTCGTACGTCTCGAAGATGCGTTCATGCTGCCGCATTTAGAAATTGCGCATTAAGCTCATTTTCGAATGCTTAAGGTGCGTTCCTACATCGCAAGTGAAAGTATGCTTGCCTCTTCATATAAACTCCATGTGGCATAGTCATAGTCGATATAAAGTATGCTCTAAAGTTAGCGTCAGGTTTTTTGACAGATAGACCGTTGGAAATGGTGTCAAAAAGCTTTCACCAACTTTAGTGCCTACTTTAGCTCGACTATGACTATGCCCCCATTTGTTTAATAAAAGTGAGTTCGTGGGTAAAGAAACTCTTCACGTCGAAAATTGCAACTTTTAACAGGAAAAATTATTGCATAAGTACGTTGAGTTGCTTAGTGAGAAGATATCCTAATATAAACAGCGGTTCGCCCAAAAGTATGCAACATTTTTTACTTTTTCTTCATACTGTATCTTTTTGTTCGTACTGTATCTTCGAAGATGCTAAAGCTAATGCAAAAATAAAGTAGCATTTAGTTGCGTTTAGCTTTCAAAATTGTATGGAAAAAATGCTGCTTTTTTAGCCGTTGCTGAGAATTTTGATTGCTGGTCAAATATTCCCAAAATACCTCAAAAAAAGTTATTCAAGCACAAAACTGGAGGGTTAAACATTTATTCTTAAGTTGATATTTAATTACATTCCGCTTAAGTCTTGTTTAAGATGAATTCAAGAATAAAATTAAATGTTAAATAAATTAAAATGTTACATTCATTTAGATATCGCTTTCAACGGTTATATCATATTCATTTAAAAACTAACATTTAAAATTTAAGAATACTTTGCAAATTAAGTATAAAATGTTAATTGGGTTGCGTTGCTTGCACATCATACATACATACCTACATAACATATGTATATATGAAATTTATGTTGTATGGTTCTTTGCGCAAATAGAAACGCATTTCATAGTCGATTTTAGTAGACGCAAAAGCTCACTAACACCATGTCGTGATAACAATGAAGTGACTCAATGGCGCAATGCAAAGAGTAAAGTACGTAAATGGTACAGTATTGTACGCACAAAAAATTGCAAATGGCAAAATGTAGTTTTATTTTTTCATCAAGTTCAACTTTTCGAATAATCTTCTAAGCTAAACTCTAATTCTTAGTTATGAAAATAAATGTAGCCAATTTGACATCGGAAAATTTACGTTTTAGAGACATTTAATCGCTACAAAGTAAAAAACCAAAGGTTTTGCGTTCTTTTAAGCATTACTTACTTTTTAGTGATGAGATCTGATTTATCATTTTATTATAACTACTTAATTTTATGGGTTAAAAAGCTGCATACCTACTCCAAAAAAAAATTTTAAAACTATTTTTTGATAGTTTTTCATATATTTTTTAAACATTTTAAAATTTGTATGGAAATGTCATTTTTAAAAGCTTTATAAGCCTATTTTATTTTTTATGAATAAGGGTTAATGTTTTGTTTTTGAGTTTTGAACCACATTTTTAACGAAAATGATTTAAAATAATTTTATTAAATTCAAAATGGATGTAAATGCAAAAAAAACAAAGAAAATAAGCCATGCAAAAAATAAGTGCCGTAACTTAACCCTGAGGTCGCGATATTTTTTTTTTCAAAGTGAATTTTTAAAAAAAAAAATAAAAAAACCTTTAAAATAAATATAAATCGTTTTGGGGATTCCAACACTTCCACTTTTTCAAAAAAAAAAAAATTTTAAATTATAAGAAAATTCCCTTTGAAGACTTAAACAAATAGATTTTTGTTTATTTGAATCAGCCTCATGTACAGTATTTAGGTATGTAAAATTTTATGTTCAATTCTTAAACAACAAATCACGAATTTATATATTTAAATTGCGTTGCAGTTTATAAATATAAATAGTTCGACACTGGGTAAGAAGTTCCGAAACAAAAATGATTTTATTTACCAATTATTTTTTTTGAATAAATTAAAATGTTTCTAAATACACACAAACATACCCATGTAGTATGTTTACCAAATTACGAAACATAGCAAGCTCACATGCTTATACTGCACATACATACATACATTTTTGTTAATGTATAAAATAAAGAAAACCTTAGAAGTCGGAAGAAAACTATTGCGCAATAAAAAAGCAATGAAAAGTGCACAACGCACTAACGTATACATGCTTAAATGCATGCTTTTATACATACATACATGATAGAGTGTATCAGAAAAAAAAAATAAATCGAAAATACCAAAATGACGTAGCTTTTCCTGAAATTTAGTTAGTTTTTTTTTTTAATTAGTTAGAATTACAAATACGAAGTATGTACTAGGGAATGCATAGCCAAAAAAACATTGCACCACCGCCTAAGAAGTTAACTCCAAAAAACTTTTTTTTTTTCAAAATACTGTCTAATGCATGTTTTTTTATGCGTGTGCATCTAATTAAATGCGGAAGACCCCCAAAAATTGTGCTTGACTGCATGTTATATTTACTCACAAAAGTACATAGTATGTACACACGAACATACATACCTACCTATGTCTAAATTTAAGTACGTAGATAAGTGTGTGCATAGTATTTTTAGAAGCAATCAAATAAACGCAACGCAGCTCACATAGCCCCAAAAAAAAAAATAAAAGTAGGTCACCAGCGCACGCTCGCGTCATATTTGGAGGCGCGCAACCTAAAAACGTAAAAGCGACGAACGCAATAAAACACAATGCAGAGACTGTGTGAGCGCACGAGAGTGTCAGTTTGTACGCATTCCAGATAGGGCCACCACCAGCCATTCAAGCGTCTATTATTTATATTTAAATTGATGGTACTACAAGTATGATTACATGCTTAGACGCTTTGAGAATGGGGTTGTGCTGCAACAAATACATACAGCATTTGCCTACTACTACCCAATACACAATTGAAAAATGTAATCAAAGGTTTGAGAAAAATAAGTTTCTCGTACTCATTTGAAAGTTGATTCTCAGCTCGACAGTTGAGAAGCATTTTATGTTTGGGACTAGCAAAAAATCGATGAGCCCTTTGTTCGAGATTATTTTAGGGGCATTTTAGAACTATAGTTCGAATTAGGTTAGTTCTAGAAAGCTTGTCAAATTGAGATCGCCAAAAAAGTTTATTGGGTTCACAATGTTTTATGTAGGTACAAATGTGAGCATGTATTATCTATCATTGAAATAATATGTAGTTCAGATGTGCATTTGCTCCAAAATCTTACTACAAGCAACAGACTAGCTGATAAATAATGCAATGAAAAACTAGGGCAACTCAATTTGAATGCTCTATACAAAAAAAAACCTTATGCAACACGAGACTTTTTCCAGAATTTCTTGAACTATTTTATTTTAAAATGCAGCTCATGTTGAATAACTTCACTTCGTGTTAAATTAACATCATCATCATCATTTATTGGCGCTTAACCGCCTAAGCGATTTTGGCCGTTGCATATCAAAGCACGCCAGTCATTCCTTTTTAGCGATAACTGACGCCAATTGGAAACCCCAAGGGAGTTCAAGTCATCCTCGACCTGTTGTTTCCATCTCAGTCGAGGCCTCCCCCTTCCTCTGCTGCCGAATTCAGGCGACGATAGGAAAACCTTCTGTGCTGGAGCTTCTTTGTCCATTCGCATAACATGGCCCAGCCAGCGGAGTCTTTGGGCTTTAATTCGCTGGACTATGGTCAGATGTGCGTAGAGCTCGTACAACTCATCGTTAAATTTCCTTCGATACTCGCCGTTGGCATCGCGGGAAGGACCATAAATCTTCCGGAGAACTTTTCTCTCAAATACTCCAAGGGCCATCTCATCTTCTCTTGACATTGTCCATGAATCTGAGCCATACATCAGGACAGGTATGACAGGTATTAACTCTCTGGTAAATTAACATGACTTCCTGTTAAATTAACATAAATTTCTTCTAAAACATCACGTCTTCCTGTTAAAACAACACTTTCTCCCTCATTATCTCATGTAAATGTAACAGGATTTTCTTGTTAGTTTAACATGGTTCATGTTGAAAAAAAAATTTCTTAAAAATGTTTTTTTTTTGTGTATAAATTTTTCCATTGGATAAAAAAGAAGGCGAATTTCTCGCACAGTTATAGGTAGTGATTTCAGCTATAATATTTTACCAAAAGATGCGGTGACGGATGAAAAACAAATTTGCATGATTTCGCGCAAAGAGTTCGATATAATGAATGTATAAGTAGGCCATGTAATGACCCTTTAAAAAAAAAAAAACATTATAAAATCAACTCACCTTATCAAATCCACTGCAAATGCGCCGATTTTAATCCAAAAATTCCAGATATATTTTTAAACGTTTTTCTTTGTATTTTTGTAAATGCACTTTGCAAAAGTATTTGCTTTTCGAAGTTGTTTTTTTTTTTTAAGTTACTACTTTTCACAGTTTAATTTCTGTTGTAGTCACTGATTCATCAATTCTTATTTTTTTTTTTGTCAAATTCATCAAATTTGTATTTGTTTTTTTTTTATGTTGCGCTTTTTGTTTTATCAAAAAACCGAAACGAAATTTTTATGCAAACTTACACACACAAACACACAAATTACACAGAGTTCGCGGAAACGAAGCTTTTTTTGTTGTTGCTATTGTAGGTATTTGTTATTACTTGAATTGCTAAATGCTGCTGTTGTTGTTGTTGTTTGATTGTGGTTGTTGTTGTGTATCAGTATTGCTGCTAGTCCAAACCAATAATTTTGAATAAGTTCCCAATTTATTTACGTGTTTTTTCTCAAATTTTATTTTGCTGCTTTGTTGACTTTTTGTCCTGCTACTCCTCCTCTGCAACTGTTTTCTACGTTCTGCTACGTGTTTGGCCGCTCTTTTAGGGCTACTTGTGTTTTGGTTACAATATGAAAATTAAATTTTCAAATCCGTTTTACCAGAATTGGATTGAAATTTACATTCTTTTTTGCACTTGTTGAAAAAATTCACAACTGTTTTTGAGGACGTTGAATTTTTTTCTTTTTTAATTTACATTAAATTTTTGTTTGTTTTCGTTAATTTAATTTTACAGTTATATTAAATTTTTTTTTCTTAGTTCACATTTTTTTTTTTTTGTTTTGCTTCACTTAACTATAAAAAGCCGAAATAACTTTTTTGTTTTTGTTTGCAACTAAATATATTTTTATGTTTATTATTATAGTTAATAAGTAATAGCATCAGTTGCTTGTATTTGTTATTTAGTAGGTATTACGAAATATGTACATATGTATGTACATTTAAATATGCATAAAATTATTTTTTGTTTAAGTATATTTTTTCCATAAGAAATATTCTATTTGCTTACGTCACTATAAAATTGTGTTGTTTTTTACCAAAATAGTTTTTAAGATTTTGTTTTTTTTTTTTTTTAATTCTAAATGGTCTTTTTTTACTTTAATATGATACACGCTTTTGCATTTTTGTATTTTTTTTTTTTTTGTTTTATGCCAAACGCAATTTTGCCAATTTTGATAAAGTAGAGTTCATTTAATTTCCATTAATTAGCTTTTGTTTGAAATTTGGCTGCCAATTTATTTGAAATTCAGCTCAAGTTTGTTTTTGTTTTAGATTTTTGTAAAAGATTTTCAAGTGCGCTCGTATAATCGACATTTTGCTGCACTTCCATTTCGTTTACTGCTCCGTATCGCCTTCAAATGTGATCAATATTTATTTCTTTCACAATTTTTTGTGTGCGTTCATAAGTCAGACGAGAACCTGCAAAGTAGAAGAGAATTTTGTGATTAGTAAGTAAATAAATAGTATAGTACTTTGTTTAACAGTTATAGAGTAATTTTTTTTTTTTTTTTTAATTATAATAGATATAAACCAGTGGCGGATCCAGGATTTTGGGAAGGGGGCTCAAATTTTTTCTTTTAATTTCGGGGACATTTTTCATTCACAGTTTCTTTAAAGCTGCCCTTTATGCTTGTTTTAATGCAAATCGTTTAAAAATTAACCAAATGTGTATTACGTAAACGTAAAAATATGAATTGGTAGTTTGATGGCAGTTTTACTATTTCTTTGTGTAATTTTTCCTGTATTTTTTGCGTAATTTTTACTATACATATTTTTGGCAAATTTTTTACTGTATTTTTTTGTGTATTTTTTAACATAATTTTTGTGTAATTTTTGCTATATTTTTAAAGGAAATTTTAATAAATTTTTTGGATACATTTTACTATTTTTTGTGTAATTTTATAATATTTAATATTTTTTGCGTATTTTTTATCAAAATTTTTGTGTAATTTTTACTATATATATTTTTTTGGTGGTTTTTATTACTTTTTTTTTTGTATTTTTTACTTTTTTTCGCGTAACTGACTTTATTTTTTCTGTAATTTTAATGTATTTTAACTGTTTTTTTACTGTATTTTTCGTGTATTTTTCACTGTATTTTTTGGTTAATTTCTACTATATTTTTTGTGTAATTTTTACTAACGAAAACCATCCCAGTGGACTCGCCCCTGGTATATAGGTAATTTTTCAATCAAAAGCGAGAAATATTGTTTATTGAAAAAAGTGGTAAAAAAAAAATTTTCAGTAAAAGGCAGACAAATGTAAAAACGCCTCTCAATGTTGCTCTCACACACACTACCAAGAACATTATACAATTTTTCCAATTATGCAGAATGCATCTAAAAAAAATCAAATCCATAACATTAAGACAACACAAAACGCCCTAACTTGCAACAGGATTATGCATTAAATGCACGTGCATACAAACATGCAAACAGATTTACAACCAACCCCTCAGTGTGACCAACACTTTGCAGCGCTTAGATAACTCAAAGGGTTAGTTTTTCCCGTTTGGTAGTAGGTACACTCAGTTGGCAATAGTACACTCATGCATATCTAATGAATGTCCTTTTATGAATACATTTTCTCAAAAATTGTATACTTCACAACAGCAGACCGACAGTTGCAGTTTGTTGCAGGCGCATTCGTTGCGCTTGAACTGGTTGGATGGGTGGTGTTGTTATTGGCAGGCGCACTATTCATATATGTATGTACACACTAATTTCTCCGAAAGCACTTTTGCACGAACACGTTTCGCTCACACCGGGCACTGCGATTTACATGTGTGTATAGAAGTGCATAATTAAATATATATCGTAGTTGAGTGGGTAAAACCGCGTATCAAACTTCTGTGAAAACTATATGATATTGAATAATTTAAACCCACAATAAGTATTTCACTTAAGCGAAATTTCTCTCAAAAACTTTACAAACTTCAAATAAAAAAAGCTCTCTACTTATTCTCCTCAACAGTAGAATCATTCAAGGGATCGAACTTAAAAGGAATTTTCCCGTAAAGTTATTTATGTCTATTTATATAGAACTTTTCTCCAAGCTTTACTGAAGAGTTGCTAAGGCCCGATTTTTCAGTGCAGGTTTAAACCACAGACTAAGTTGCCTAGAGTTTATCCCATACAAATTGCACGCTTAAAATATGTTTAAACTCGCACTGAAGTTTAAACTTCTCAAATGGGAATCTCATATCTCGCCTCTAGTCGTTTGCTAGTGTACTTCTCCAAAATTTTTCTAGACTCGAGAATTATGCTTCTACTTATCTAATGTACGAGCCAAAATATCGCTCAGATAAAAATATTCACTTCCCACCAAACCATAAAGCTTGATATCGATTGGAGGTACATTCGAGAACTAGCCCCATTCTCTAATCTCTAACACGATTCGAGAAACACTCGAGAATCACAGCGTTCTCGAACAAAATGGGACATAATTCTCAAATCGAGAAAACTATAGTTTTGGAGTCGAATTCTAATGTCAATCTCTAATGGGATTCTAATGTGTGCAAATGGTGCAAAATGCTCGCTTTTTGTCTAGTTCTCTAATCTATCTCGAATCGAATTCTAGTGTAGTTCTCTACTGTTGCCTTCGAATAGAGATTAGTTAGAGCATTACCGTAGTTATCTAACGTAAAAAAGAACATTCCTCTAATGTTAGATGCTGTGTTTGTTGGGTTAATACTGCAGCAATATTTCTTCATCTTACTTGGAATGTTTTTCAATTCTTAATTGCTAGGGATCTACATAAAGAAAGTTCCTGACTTCGTTTTGAAGGTGCTTTCTTCAAGCAATAATAAAAACATCTTAAGTGTGGGGGTTTGGGAACCCCATCCTGTTGTGTACGAGTTCCTCTTCCGGTTTTGGAGATCTTGGTGAAAACCCCGTGTACATGAATTAGCCATGTTTCAAGCGAAGAGTTTCTCGAAGATTTCTTGAGCATTTTTTTTTTGACTTTTGGAAGATATTTGTTTAGAACAGGCCCGTGCGCAGAGGGGGGGTTATGGTAGTTCAAACGTCGAGATTGTAAAAGAAGTTCGAAAATAATTTTAATATAGTCTAACTATATCCCCCCTGAAAAAGGTAGAGACTAGTGAAACGCCGGGCTAGAATGATGAAGTACATTTTTTACTGTTTATTTTCTCCATATGTCTCCATATGGCGCTGAAGTCGCTATATTTGCAAAATTTGTATCTATGATCCGCTAGATGGCGCTGAAGCCGATATATTAAAAAAGTGCATTTTTGATTCGTGTTTTTCAGTTCCGCAGACAAAAACCGGGGCTTCTGCTAGTTTATGATAAGGTCGAAAACAATTTCCACGATAAGTTTTCAATGAAAATCGTAAAAATATATGTATGTATCTCTTAGAACCAGAAAATCCTCCTCAAATACTATAGTATTTATACAATGTATACAATGTCCTTAAAGATAAAATTTCTTCTCTGAGTTTTATTTCAAATGCTAGATAAGCGCTTCCGTACATTCACCGCCCATATATTTGTTGTATGTACAAATGTTGAAATGTCCTTTCATGTTCCTTGCGTGTGTTGTTCTGTGTGGCAAGTAAACCAATGCTTTATTCTTGTTTTTTTTTTTTCTTTTCATTCTTTTATTGCTGTTGCTGGCGCTTGAATAATGCAGATGCGCGCATTAATTTACATGAAAATTGTTTTTTCGTTTATTCTTTCTTATTTGTTTTTATCCATCGTAAATGCAGTTGTAGTTGTATTTACTATGCCGCAGGGCAAATCTGTGCAGTTGCAATGCGACGACGACTTGGCAAGTTTTGCAGCAAATGTTTGACGTTTTTCTTGCGTCTACTGCGCCTGGTGTGCTCAAACAAATCAAACAAGAAAGGGTGAAAAAATGAGCGCTGCACTGTGCAGGCGCAGAGTTTCATGCACAACCAACACCACCCTGATTGCTTCAACTTCCTTGTTGTTTGCCACTATGCTGTTGCCGTTAAAGTTATTCTTCCTCCATCCATACAGGATTCACACACACAAACATGCACACGAGCTCTGCGGCAGTGGTGCACCATTTCATTTGCTGCATACACACATTTTGCTTTAGCAGCACAGGCGAATTTCATTTTCGTTTTCCTTTTATTTCCTTTCCTTCGTTCCATATTTGCCTACAACACAATTCTGCTTTTGCTACATTCATTTTCCTAGTTTTCGCGCTACTGTGGACACACATTTAAATACATTTCACTTATGTGTGTAGGCAGCAGTGCGGTTTTTCGTGCTTGAGTTTTGCTTTCACAACACTTTTCTATGGAATTTTCACTTACAACTAAATATTCAGTTGCATACATCTGGGGTTGCAGAACTGAGTTGGGGGTGAAAGCTTTTCAATGGTGGGAGTATCTACATATTTACATACATGGGTATGGATACATATTTACAAACATATCCTGTTCTTTACATACGACTATGCAGTGATTTTTAATTTAGTCACGCAAAATTATTGATTTTTTCTGTACCTATAACAACTTTCTTAAAAAAAAATTTTACTTAAGCAATACTGCAAGCTTTGAATACATTTTCACATATTTTGGTATGATACCTATAATAATATATGTACATCCTCACTAAAAATTTCAAAGTGTTACTAGCCTCCTTCAAAATTTGTATTATGTTAGGGCCTTTGTGAATTAAGGTAAATATACCATACTAGAACCTTAAAATCAGAATTATTCAATATAGCAGACCAACCCTTGCTTTCTGACATCTAGATATGTAACTGTTTTCTGACTATAATATCCATCTCAACAAACATTTATCCTGGCATTACGTTAGATCTTAAGTCGAGAACTAACCTACTTCCCAGCCCTCTAAGTTTTTTTTCTCAAAACGGACTTAATATCCTAGAGTTCTCAACAAAAAGGGAATTTTTTATATCGCAAAGCGCGTGTTTCTCCTGTTGAGAAAATATAAGTTTTCAACTTGTATTCAAATCAGATTTTCTAATTGGACTCAAAAGTATGAATGCGATACTAAAAATAAAAAAAAAGCTTACCCAACAAACATTTAGGCTTGCGTAACGTCCTAACAGACACAGTCTCTAACGTTAGATAAATGTTCGTCTTTACGTTAGATAACTAAGTTAATTCCCTAACTATTCTCTAATCGAAGGCCATAGTAGTGAACTACACTAGAACTCGATTCGAGATAGGTTAGAGAACTAGCCGAAAAGCAAGCATTTTTCACCATTTGCAAATTCACATTAGAATCCGATTAGAGAATGACATTAGAATTCGACTCGAAAACTATAGTTTTCTCGATTTGAGAATTATGTGCCATTTTGTTAGAGAACGCTGTGATTCTCGAGTGTTTCTCGAGTCGCCCTATAACGTTAGAGATTGAAGAATGGAGCTAGTTCTCGAATGTACCTCCAATTGAAATACTCCTTACTTGTATACAATAAATTTATTTTTAATATTTTATTAATAAAATTCTATTCAAATTTTAGCTTTTTACTAAACAAGTAAAAGTTTAATTTGAGATGGTAGGGTCTTCTTAGAATTCTTTATGATCATTTTTATTTGACATATATTTTGGCAAATAAGTAGGTATTTAGCATTAACCCATTCAAGCTCGCTGTTATCTTTTGGCCAGTCACATTTCCACTCTCACACGCATTTGTTTATCACTACATACACACGTACATAGGTATGTATGTTTCTATAATGGTTTTTTAACACTCCTTTATTTTCATAATATTCACTGTTAATTCATTAACGCAATGAGCACCTACTTTTGCAATTTTCATGTCACTCATTGCAACTTCTGCCGCAGTTTATACTCATTTATTTTCAGTATTTATGATTATGCTCACAGTTATTTCCACGAATAAAATTTAAAAGCGCATAACAAAAAATTCATCGAAAATCAGTCGCCGCTTTGGCAAGCGCATATCCCCAACAAACAACCTTAACTGCTTCACTCAGCGCTGTGCTGCTTGCTAATATCGTTTTTTGGCGCTTTGCAGTCGCTGTCACAGCTGGAGCTGCGAAAAATGCTTTTTCCCTCTGCCAGGACGACTGGGCTGCTGTAAGGCTTCACAGAAGTTATTTGTTGTGTGTATTTTTGTGATTTTTATTTTTGTTTTTTTTTTTCACTTAGATAATATTTTATGTGAGCTTATTTATAGTTGAAGGTTTATTTTTTTTTAAAGCTTAAGTTCCCAATTTTTTTTGTTTTTTTTTTTAATACTGTGGTATTGGGATTTAAATTTTCGATAAGTACCAACACAAAGGGCCGTTTTCTCCCAATAAAAATATTTTTATACACATTTTTTTTAACTAAATAAAAAAGAAATTAAAAAGGATTTAAAAAAAAAAAATTTTAAATTTTAAATAAAAAATTTATCACTTCCGTACTTTGAATTCATATTTCTGCTCCTTCACTTTCGATGACTTGTCCTCGTTTTCGACTGCTTGCTGCACTGCTGCTCACTCAGTTCTTCCTGTTCAGCATAAAAATTTATGCTCTGACAGTTTTGCACTTCATGTATTTAACATACAGTTTTCTGTTTTGCATTCTGGATATTCCAAAATTATTCAAATAAAACACTGAACTTTCTAATTCGATTTCGATTCGCTTCAATTTTTTCACGTATTTCTATTTCCTTATTTATTGCATTTGAATAGGAAACAAAAATAGATAGGTGTGCGGTTTTTAAAATAACTTTTTTTATTGCATTCAAAAAAAAATAATTGTTTTAATTTTGTTTTTATCGAGTTAAATTTTATTGTTTTATAAAACTTTGTTGTAGAATTAATGTTTTTTGTTTTCGTGTATTTAATAACTTTAAATTTTTGTTGTATAAAAATTTGTTAGAAGAAAAACGTTACGAGACGAATGCGCACACATTGGCTGCGAGCGAACACCTCCGAAACCTGGGGCCGAATTAGACGAACAGAATTTCATAAATTGCGTTTTTGGCCCACCAAGCAAAATTAAAGCTGAGCGAGCAACCAAAAACATGTACGACGCTCAGGCAGCAAGACAAAACAGCATAATACAGCGCAGCGACAGTGGCAGCAAAGCAGCACACAATGCAAACAACCACCACAAAACAGCAAGAGAACACACCGCATAAAAAGCATTGGCAAAAGCACCGCAGAGTCAACGTGACAGCGACGTTGACGGCGGCAGTGACAGTGACAGCGGTGTCAGCAACAGAGACAGCGAAGTCAAAACACGCAACTCGCAATCTCACGTTGAATCAGCAGCAAAAGCAGCAGTAACAAGAGCCCTGTGCAGCTTTTATATGACACAACACTCACACAACAAGCTAAAAATACCCCACAACCGAATTGCACACTCACGCACACAAGCACAGGTATAGTACGCTCGCACAACGCATAATCAAATGCGCTGTTGCATGTTTTTCGATTCGTGAATGTGTGCTCCAAATTCATTTGATAGAGTAAAAATTAGCGAGCCTCAGCAAATGTTGTATGCAAAAACAGCAAGTGGCCATACTGAGGAAAGGTAGAATAACAAAATGTAAAGAATTGTGGTTGAGTGTGTTGAAGAGAGAACTTGTAGTAAAACAGCAGCAACAACATGAAAGCGCATTTGACTGCTTTCAAGTGCTAAACTTGTGTTGGTATGTGTGCACTTCACTATTTTGGGCGCACAGTGCGCTGATAATGCGAAGAAGAATTAAAAAAAAAATCAGAGTATTAATGGAAGTGTTTTTTAATAAATATTGCTCGTATTAAAATTTTTTTCTTTACCTACCCTCCAAAAAACGTGAGTTACATACATATATACAACTATTCTCTTTAACATAAGGGGTCAGTTCAACAATATTGCGAGATCAAAACTGGTTCATTCGCAAGCTCCTTTGCGACTTAGGTTTGGTTTTCATTAGTTCAAATTTTGACAAATTCTATCGCCTTTATCGAAAATAGCAACCAAATCTCGATAAAGTCGATGAAATTTGCCACCATTTGACCTAATGAAAACCAGCATTTAATCTGAATAGTACTTAGAGCACACACTGGCGAAGGGGCATTTGACATTCAACCAATAAATAATTATTTTTATCAATGTCCCACTGTGCCTCATCATATTTTTATTGCCTTGAAAAACTTTTCTCAGAATTTACTTTAGTTATTTTCGCTTTTTCAAATTTGCTTTGTACCTATGTTGTTTGCCTTTTCTATCGTTTTTTTTTTATTATTTGCTTTTATTTGTTTTTGTGTATTTGCTTTGCTATTCAGCTACGTTGCAAATGCAAAATATCCCATAAATGATGTGAGAGAAGGGTGGATTTTACTGGTATGCGGCCGAAATACATTCACACAATGTATAACGAGGATATGTGAGAAAGCCCGCATATTTGAAAGGAAAAGGTAGTAAGGTTAGGTCCATACATATCTACATACCTTTCCTCTGTAAGTATGATTATGGGGTTATTATGGAGGCATGGATTCTTATTGGCGGTAAAATTTTTGTTTTCCGATTTTTTGCATTTTTTTTAATATTTTGGTTTTGTTAAGAACGTTCTCTCTGTATCTGCGTTTTCCACTCTGTAGTAAAGTAAAATTTTAAAGTTTTTCCTTAATTTTACTTTTTATAGAGGAGGTTACCGAGCGCTATTGCTATTGAATATCTAACACAATTTTTCAAGTACCCTGATTTCTTGCAGGGTTGGAGTATACTTCAGTATGCCGAGGCACAGAAAAAATTTTAAATGTTATATACCCAAACGTTAAAAAATTTCATCTATACACTATTTAAGGAGGATGGTGCCATTATCTCCTCAGATTTTTTAAGAAGGTATTGAATTGAATTATGTTCGAGTTCAAATAGTTGAAAGGTCAGAAATCTGACTGAGGTGATTTAAATCAATTCGTATAGATATGTAATAGTTATTTCAATATTAATATATTTCAATTAAGTGTTTTTACAAGTATGTATTCTTGTAGAGCAGAAATTCGGCTACGAAACCAAAAAAAAAAAAAAATTGGATATCTGGCTAGTTTGCTGTGTACTTGCAAAATCTAAAAACAATGCGCCCAAAAATAGGTACTGAGCTCTAAACAACAACAGCAACAACAAAGGGAAGAGAGCGTTAACGCAACTGAGTACGATCGCTGCAACAGAGCTGCAAAAGCTTTTGACATATTGTTTATTTACACTGCATTGTTGTTGTTTATGTGGCGCCTAACTTTATGCCTTTACTCGCAGCAAAAGCAACCTTAAAAGAGCGAGAATGTTTATAACTACATATGTGTTTGCGCTTGTGCATAGTTGCGCATGTGTGCGTATTATTTCGTATGCTCTTTGAGTAACACAAAAGCGGAAATGAAAATGTTGAAGAGAGCTTTGTTGGCTCCAACTTATTGGCAGATATATACATACACCCATGCATTACCAAATGCCCTGCACTCCCGGGACATTTGCCTAAATACATACATACAAACGTACATATGGATGAGGTTGTGAATTCGTTGGAATAGTCATTGTGCCAACCAAAGCTTTGCATCATTATTTCCTTTGCCGGCAAAAGTATTTTTTATTTCATATTTTTGTTGTACAGAGGTGTACTCCTCTCTCTGAGGCATGCAACATTTGCGCTGTGCTCTGCGTGCTATTCCTTTAAGAACATAGAACGCTATTGCAGCACTCGGTACATTGCTTGACAGCAAATACCGCCTTTGAACGATTCATACAGTATGTTGAAGAAGTTTGCGTACACCACGGGTAGAAAATAATCAAGGAAAATTTATACGTATTTCACATAGCCCTTGAGAAAATAGAGAACCATGCCAAGGGCCTGTCAAGGCTCTATCAATTTATGGTATATTCTGCAAAGGGCCTGCCTATTTTTTTCAAAATTGCTAAATTTTCGGGCAATATGTCATAAAATCAGCAAAATTCTACCTTAAATGAATCAAAATATATACATATTTTTTTCGCAAGAGATTTAAATTTTGTCAGTCTTTTATTTAGTGTTCCCAGAGCGGTACATTATGGTGATAGTTTTTTTTTTCAGTTTCAAGTTCATTTTAAAATAAAGTAGCTCATTGTTAAAATAGTCCTTAATTCATGTGATTGTATGGGATACTTTGATAGGTCTTCAAGAGCTATAGTTCCCTGCAAAAACACAAATCAGTTGAAACATCATCAAAAAAAAAAATGTAGTCATATTTAAATGGCGATGTTCTAGGAGAAGATAACCTACTCCTACTATAGGAGTTCTATTTTCCCCTCTAGATGGCACGGGTCTCTATATTTACGAAATCTCTATTTATGGTCCGATTTTATTCATATTTGGCACATATGTTTGATACCTACATATATACATAATTAATAAAATCGTAGGAAAAATATACCCCGTGAGGTGGCGCTGGAGTCGAGATATAGAGAGAGGTCCGTTCATTACTCCACTATTTTTGAAGAAACATCACTGTAGGTATGCAGAGTTTTGTAAGTCTCTTACTTTTACTACATACTGTGTCATCCCAGACCACATTCTCCATTTTTGTTAGGCCAGCTCTAGCACGATTTCGCTAACAAAATGTTTCCTCTATCAGACACATATTCGAACTGCGTTTCTGTAGCATTCTCTCTACTTCCTAAACTTTTCGCCTACATGCGGGTACATAAAAATATCTATGCAATGCATACATCATACGAAAACATACATACAAATGTAGATATGTATATCATCCCTACTTCTATTCAGCTCTTTTAGGCCTCTGCTAACATTGCTCCACTTAAAGCGCTGTTGGCGCCGCAGCAACTTTTACACGCACCGAACTCAAGTAGGCTGATAGGCCTCAAGTAGGCTGATAGGCGGTCTAGTTGGGTTTGCAAGTTTTTATACAAATATATATATGTACATGCTGCATACATAAACATACATAAAATATACATACTAGTATATCTATGTAGAAATGTGCGTATTTTTATACAATAAACTTTTCTATGCATTTGTTGTTGTTGTTATACTCGTTGTACGCATTTTGTGCTTTGGCAAGCATTTATCGTTCTCTCACAACATTTCAAATGGCGCAGGAGGAGGGGGCTTGCTGCGGTAAAGGCAAGAAAACGCATTTTTTGCAGGCAAGTTTTCTTAAGCATAGCGTCGACGGCAGAAGTTAACAAACAACAACAACATAATACCAATAGCAATGACAGCAAGAGCAAAAGTTGCGCATATCCAAAATATACATACATACATACATACATACGTACAAACACATATGCATTCATTCACACACACATTTTTAAGTTTGTACAATATGTATTTGCTCAGCAGGGGGACGTGGTTGCTAGAAGCGGGTTGCAAGGCATATCACACCATCGCAAATGTCGGTCGTACTGACAGACGGACAAGCAGTTTGTCATTTTGTGTTGTTGTTGCTTTGCTGCTTTTTGTTTTCTGTTTCTTGCTTTGATGTGCGTTGCTAATACCTGAAAAGGTTTGATTTTTGTTGTTGGGCCCGTTACTTCAGCAATTCTGCCTATTCGCCTACATTTCCTGCGCTTTTTTGCATTTTATTGCCTGCCTGCTTGTTTAGTGCGTGCGATGTATTTTCGTATATTAAAGTTTGCTTATGAGTGTACATAGAAAAGTACGTACATAGATCATAGATTAGTGCGTACATATGTTTGCCATTTCCAAGTACTCTCATAGTTATTTCTTCATATGTATGTATCTATATTGGGTTTGAGTTTTAAAAAATTTCAGCATTTCATACATACATGCATTTGATCAGTGAAAGCCCGAGGCCGCTTAAAAGTGTTCTGCAAAACCGTGGTAAAATTTGTCTGAAACTTCTACGTCGTACTACTATCAAGATCTATTAAATTATTCTAAATTAAAGTAGGTTAAATTAGGTTCAAGTAGCTGCCGCAGGGGCACTAGGAAAGTCAGTCCCGGTGCCCGGCCGAAAACACAGGGATTCTCCACATAGCAGAGTCCCGGGACTAACATTTCTAAACCGACATCATTACCCCTTCTCGAACAATTTAGAATTTTCTAAAATAATTCGGCACAAAAAATTCCTTCGCATCGTAATTTTCTGGACCGACTCTGAACGCACAATCGAAATTTGGGTGATTAAGTTTATGACGACTCGAAAAACAAAGCCTTCTAATGCCAATATTAGTTAATAATCCTTCCCGAGCCGATTGCTAGTGTAGTTGTCTAACATTCTTCACGACTTGATTATTACCTATATATGTATATAAAAAATCAAATTATGTATGTACCTACGGACGAACTTGGCGCCTGAAATACTTCATAGTCCATATCTCCGAAAGTATTTAGGTTAGACTACTGAAATTTGGTGAGGAGTCAAATGAGATTAATCCCTATCACCTCCAAAAAAACTGGGGATAACGAAAAAGGGGGCGTGTCAACTCTCATACGAATAAAATATTTAATCTATCTTCTTCTTTTTCTATATCTATATCTATATCTATATCTATATCTATAACTATATCTATATCTATATCTATATCTATATCTATATCTATATCTATATCTATATCTATATCTATATCTATATCTATATCTATATCTATATCTATATCTATATCTATATCTATATCTATATCTATATCTATATCTATATCTATAACTATATCTATATCTATATCTATATCTATATCTATATCTATATCTATATCTATATCTATATCTATATCTATATCTATATCTATATCTATATCTATATCTATATCTATATCTATATCTATATCTATATCTATATCTATATCTATATCTATATCTATATCTATATCTATATCTATATCTATATCTATATCTATATCTATATCTATATCTATATCTATATCTATATCTATATCTATATCTATATCTATATCTATATCTATATCTATATCTATATCTATATCTATATCTATATCTATATCTATATCTATATCTATATCTATATCTATATCTATATCTATATCTATATCTATATCTATATCTATATCTATATCTATATCTATATCTATATCTATATCTATATCTATATCTATATCTATATCTATATCTATATCTATATCTATATCTATATCTATATCTATATCTATATCTATATCTATATCTATATCTATATCTATATCTATATCTATATCTATATCTATATCTATATCTATATCTATATCTATATCTATATCTATATCTATATCTATATCTATATCTATATCTATATCTATATCTATATCTATATCTATATCTATATCTATATCTATATCTATATCTATATCTATATCTATATCTATATCTATATCTATATCTATATCTATATCTATATCTATATCTATATCTATATCTATATCTATATCTATATCTATATCTATATCTATATCTATATCTATATCTATATCTATATCTATATCTATATCTATATCTATATCTATATCTATATCTATATCTATATCTATATCTATATCTATATCTATATCTATATCTATATCTATATCTATATCTATATCTATATCTATATCTATATCTATATCTATATCTATATCTATATCTATATCTATATCTATATCTATATCTATATCTATATCTATATCTATATCTATATCTATATCTATATCTATATCTATATCTATATCTATATCTATATCTATATCTATATCTATATCTATATCTATATCTATATCTATATCTATATCTATATCTATATCTATATCTATATCTATATCTATATCTATATCTATATCTATATCTATATCTATATCTATATCTATATCTATATCTATATCTATATCTATATCTATATCTATATCTATATCTATATCTATATCTATATCTATATCTATATCTATATCTATATCTATATCTATATCTATATCTATATCTATATCTATATCTATATCTATATCTATATCTATATCTATATCTATATCTATATCTATATCTATATCTATATCTATATCTATATCTATATCTATATCTATATCTATATCTATATCTATATCTATATCTATATCTATATCTATATCTATATCTATATCTATATCTATATCTATATCTATATCTATATCTATATCTATATCTATATCTATATCTATATCTATATCTATATCTATATCTATATCTATATCTATATCTATATCTATATCTATATCTATATCTATATCTATATCTATATCTATATCTATATCTATATCTATATCTATATCTATATCTATATCTATATCTATATCTATATCTATATCTATATCTATATCTATATCTATATCTATATCTATATCTATATCTATATCTATATCTATATCTATATCATATCTATATCTATATCTATATCTATATCTATATCTATATCTATATCTATATCTATATCTATATCTATATCTATATCTATATCTATATCTATATCTATATCTATATCTATATCTATATCTATATCTATATCTATATCTATATCTATATCTATATCTATATCTATATCTATATCTATATCTATATCTATATCTATATCTATATCTATATCTATATCTATATCTATATCTATATCTATATCTATATCTATATCTATATCTATATCTATATCTATATCTATATCTATATCTATATCTATATCTATATCTATATCTATATCTATATCTATATCTATATCTATATCTATATCTATATCTATATCTATATCTATATCTATATCTATATCTATATCTATATCTATATCTATATCTATATCTATATCTATATCTATATCTATATCTATATCTATATCTATATCTATATCTATATCTATATCTATATCTATATCTATATCTATATCTATATCTATATCTATATCTATATCTATATCTATATCTATATCTATATCTATATCTATATCTATATCTATATCTATATCTA
>CAXKVI010000003.1:2385823-2425823 GCA_964058755.1 Campiglossa producta | reverse complement strand
TGAATCTCAAAATTTTTCATATCAATTCATAACAGAATTGATGATTATTATTATTATTGCGAAATCCTACACAAATCTGTAAATAATATAGAGGATATTTTAAGCTTTGGGGAATTATGTGACGATTAAAGCGATGATTCTGATATAAGCTGTAACGGTTTCTGAACAAGTGCTATCAAATCATGAATTCGAAGAGAATATGTTCAAGGATGAATTTACGCCAATAGACAAACTATCAGATACATTATGAAAATTATTTTCACATACCAGGCGAAATTGATGTTTCTTCGTCGTTCAACTGGAGCTTAACAACAAAAATGAGTAGTTATTACATTCTTCAAAGTCATGCGCCGATTTTCAGAACAAACCTTTGAAATTTCGCTAAACACACACTAATTAAACTACGCATTTTTCCACTAATCACTGCGGTTGCGCTAATTAGAAGGCAATTTGCCATGGTGCAAAAAGAACCAGAACGAAAACCTGAAATATATTACAACACATTGTAATTAGGATAGATTCTAAAAGCAAGAAACAAAAAAATAGAACAAAGCTCACCGATAATAAAACAAATAAACACTATGTTCTAGTACAAGCGTAACAAATCTATCACAAGATTTACAAGATGACCTATTGGTTGCTTCCTTAAACATTCCCACGAAAGCTAGACTTCACTATTAATGATGCTAAAAATAGTAAACGTAAGGAGAGGAGGGAAACAGAAATCATACAAGTACATAACTACATATGTAAAAGAGAGTTGTGCTGGGAAGTGCCTGAATTTTTGCATGAGTTTTACTAACTGAAACGTCGCGTGTTAAGTTTTTCGTGTAAAAGTGTTTGTAAATGTGTAATCAATCATTAATTTTTACATGCTTCAAGTTTACAAAATGCATCCCTAAAGAAATTTCGCTCACTACGGAAGGCGTAGCTAGCAAGTTCAGTAACTTATTAAAGAAGTTTGGAGTCGGTTTCTTCCCTGCGCATGCTTGAGCTAGTTGTTTAGAATATGTACATGAAATTTACGGCTAATGAATTTGCCTAAGTAAAACTAATTAGCAATTCATAGTGATAGTAGATAGAATGTTCGAGTTACATATGAACTTATGTAAATCAATCTCTACTTTCATCTATAGGGAAATTATGCGCAGATTATTAAAAATGTATATACCTACGGGAAGCTGCCGTTGGAAATGTGCAGAGGTGTTTAAAGTCTCATGTTGTAGGGCCTTAACATACGTGTTTTACTATTCATTTTAGCCAAATTCATATTATTTAACGTTCGCATTCATTATTTTATTTTTTAAAATAGTGCGTAAATGCACAGAGATGAAAAAGCATACGTCATCATCACCATACAAACTCAAACCCGTCTACAAACATATTTCCAAAAAAACTTTAGGCAATCGCAACTTCAAACCACGCAACTCACATAGAACAATTCTATGAGATGCGGGTGAGAGGGAGATGCCACTGCGTATACGCATCGTTAGAATATGCGTGCAAAATACATACTTTATTTGTATGTATGTGTAAAACAACTATGTAGGATTACATCATCGCGGAAGCAGTAGAGGCTAATTTGAAATAGCAACAAAAAAAGCGCTGACACAAAGCAACAACAATCGCTAAGCATACTATTCTAACAACTGCAATAACACGCAGCACAAAAAAAAAAAAAAACGATTCAAATAAATGCGTCGCTGCCTAGAACGATTCGAGACAGCGAATCGTTGCACAGTGGGCGATTTGTCTGCGCTATCGGGGTGTAATTAATACATTTGAAAGTAAACCAGATTAAGTTAGAGTCTAATATATAGGGGCCTGAAAAATTTGTTTCGAAATTCTTTTTTAGAAAGAAGTTTAGAACATCATCATCCAAAATACATAATATATAATTTTTTCACAGGAGCTGGACGGACTTTTCGACAATGCACATCATACAAATTAATAATATCATGGCATATTTTCAAAATTGAGCGATATGAAATCATGACCGAAATGCAAGTTATGGTATGAAATTTTATTTTATTTCGAAGTTTCTATGAAAGCTGTAAAAGTATATACTTTTTATCCGAAAATATCAACTGATACCTAAATACTTTTATAAGATATTTTCGCTCGTAAAATTGCCTTACATACGAGCCCACTGTACACTACCATATGCGTAAACAGCGCAATTTGGGCATCAATTGGCCGCAAAAAAAGAAAAAAATTATGCGTTAACGCTTCACAAATTCTAATTAATTCACTTTTTTTTACTCACAATTTTTTAGTGTCTCTCAGCTGCTAGAATTGCATTTGTTTGTATTGGTGCAGCAAACTGGTTGAGCAACATTTGAATTAATGGGATGCCTACGGCGATAATGACGATAACGATGATGATGATGATACTTCTAATGCTGTTCATTATGTTGTTGTGCTTTTTTTCTTGCTTCTGAATGAGTATGATTATGTACACGGCTAAAAAAATGAACCTAAATTTTAAACCCGTATAAAGTTTAATCAATTTTTCAAACCTTTTTGTACAATATTTCAAACCGTCCAAATACCTACAAAGATTTTCAATTTCTTTTGGTTTCGATTTAAAATCTAAATGAAAAAGCAGTCTAAATTTTTTATTTTTGTTTTGTTTGAATATAATTGAATTTTGCCCACAAGATTTTCATGTGCGTCATAGCTCAGCGGTAGAGCAGTTGGCTGTGACTCCTGAGCGTTTTCGTTTGAATCCTGCCAGCTGCCACATTTTTTTAGTTTTATTTTATTCTTAAAACTTTTCGGTCTAAAATGTAAACTTTTGTGTTTGAACATTCAAATTTATTTTTGAAAGCTTATTCAAGATTGAATTTTGACAACAACATTTATGTGTGCGATGTAGCTCAGTGGTAGAGCAGACGGGCATGATGCGGGGAGTCTTGGTTCGAATTACCGCCAACAGACAAAAAATTTATTTTATCTTTAAAAAATTGTTAAAACATTTCTTGTTTATAATTGAAACCCGATTCATTTAGAAAATTTTCATGAAAACTGGTCTATATTGAATTTGAATCCAAATTTGGTTTGGTCATATATGTAGTCCAAAAAAGTTTAAAATTTAGGTTCAAATTTTTAGCTGTGTAAGCTTTGGACTGCTAGTACCTCTGTATGTGCTTTGATGCTGATCAGCGCGATCTCATTTTTGTTATATGTACCTAGGTATGTGCATATGTGTGTAGTTGTGAGCGGTTTGTACATAGCTTATGCGTTGTAAATATTCTTTGTAGAATTTTTGTTGAATATAAAAATCGGTGCCGTAGGTCATACCTATTGAAGCGTTTATTGCAGTGCTCGGCGTTGCTTTTTTAGTTGCGCAACAAAAATGGTTTCCATCAATTGAATTGTTTCACATTATTGGTTGCTAGACATTATCTGGTACAGTATGGACATGATAATGGAGTACGAAAAAAAAAAATGAAATAAAATAAAATAAAATAAAATAAAATAAAATAAAATAAAATAAAATAAAATAAAATAAAATAAAATAAAATAAAGTAAAATAAAATAAAATAAAATTAAATTAAATTAAATTAAATTAAATTAAATTAAACTAAAAAAATTAAAATAACTTAATATAAATTAAATTAAATTTAAAAAAAATTTAATTAAATTAAACAAAAACAAGCTAAAATAACATAAACTTAGATTAAAAAAAATTAATTAAAAAATAAAATTAAATTAAAATAAATTAAAAACAAAATTTAAAAAAAATCGAATAAAATAAAATAAAGTAAAATAAAATGATATGAAATAAAATAAAATAATATTAAAACTAAATAAAAAAATAAAACGAAATAATATTAGGTAATAAAACGTTGAATAAAATAAAGCAAAATAAAAAAAAATAAACAAATAAATTAAAAAAAAAATAAATTAAATTAAAATAAGTTTTACTAAAATAAAATAAAATAAAGTAAAATAATATTAAACTCAATAAAAAAATGAAATAAAATAAAGTATTAAAAGTAAAATAAAAAAAAATTAAAAAAATAAACTAAAAAAATAAATAAAATTAAAAAAATTAAAATAAAATAAAATAAATTAAAATAAAATAAAATAAAATAAAATAAAATAAAATAAAATAAAATAAAAAATAAAAATAAAATGAAATTAACTAATACATAGTATGATGCGAAAAAGTGTGGCATGGAAGGATATGCCTCTTATGCAATGAACGATACTTTGGAGCGGGATACATGTATGATCCTCACAACATTCGTTTGTAGTGTACGCCCACTGCTTGGACTCACCTTAAAACAAATTTTTTCAAAATACTTTCATAAATCCAGACTATTAAATTCGTACGCACGAAACTTCATTGAATGTATGGAAATGTAATGTTATAATAACGCCGAAGGAGGTCGGCATTTTTATATTTTCTTCACATGACTGCATGACAGAATTTCCATTAAATTGCAATAAAAAGCGCCATACCGTCGTCGAAATGGCAAATAAAAAAAATTCTTCTATGTACTAAGTATTAATGATTATATGAAAATATTTTTATAACGTCCAAAGGATACTAAAAACAAATTGAACTATCCAAAGGATTCATTATTTGGTCAACATGCATTGTGTGCATGTGTGTGTGTGTGTTTGGGTGCAATTTTTATTATAATTTGCCATTTATGTTAATTTTAAGCATTCCTGTGTTCATGCATGTCCGAATTTGCTGCGAAGGTGTGTACATACTACAAATATGACATGCCACAAGCTGGCATATCACCGCGTACAAGGTGTGTTTATTTTGTTATGCCGATTTATATTATTTTTTTTTTTTTACATTTTAATTATGAAAATTTCATGACTTTTTGTTCATTGAGCTTCTGCCCCATCTACTTGAGATGTCGTTGCTTTATGTGATTTATTAGGAAGAGATTTTTACGTTAACATATGAAATGATATTCCACGGAATTTTCCATTTTTATACCCAACCAAGAAGAGGAGTTGATAAACAATATTTTCAGATATCTTTTATGGTATAAAATAAAGTAAAGAAAAATAAAAAAATAAATTGATTAAAATAAATAAACTGAAAAAAAAATAATAAAATAATAAAAACCATATTTTGTTCAGAAAAAAAGCGTCCTAATACCTATCTTCTAAATGAGATGTGAATCCGCATATTATTAGAGTATTATTAGATCGATCGAGATCGTGATCCTAACGAAAAGAAGGATTCCCACTATCATAGACATGACTGTTGGGGATCAACAGATAGAAACGCGTCGTTCTACGAAATATCTAGGCGTAAAGCTGGACAACAAGCTGACCTTCTCGGAGCTTTTAAGAAGCTTGTGCGAGAAGGCTGTGAAAACCATCGCAGGTCCGAGTCGGCTAATGACAAACACAGGTCGACCAAGGCGTGCATAAGAAAGCTGCTGGAATCCGAATCAGATTCTATATTTTTGTACGGTGCTGAAGTGTGGGCGGATGCAATGAAATTTCGTAAGTACCAGGCCGCTATCACCGCGAATCAACGCAGAGGGGCCCTGAGAATCGCCTCAGCATACCGCACGGTCTCCGCAGATGCTGTTTCGGTCATTGCGCTGCAACGCAGGCGCGAGGTGAATCGATCCGACGGTGGCAACTACCATGGCTGAATCGGCCTCATGGAGAAACGGACTTTTACCTGACCCAATTCTTAACCGGACACGGTTATTTCCGTGAGTACATCCACAGAATGGGCAAGGTTCAAACCCCGAACTGCACCTACTATGTAGCCATAGACGACGTACGCCACACCTTTTTCGAATGCGAGCAATTCGCTCAAGAAAGAAGGCGGGTGGAAGAGACAGTTGGCGAGCTTTCCCCGGGCAGTGACATTCGCAAGATGTCCTCCGAAAATTCTAGATGGGATATAGTGAGGCGATACACGAGGAACGTCCTCCTTGCGAAACGGGAAGACGTTTGTCTAGCCAGTTAACCTTCAGTTACCTGAATATTGCTAAGCGCGGTCCCAGGTAAGGAAGAATGCGCGGGCGGTGAATGGTTAGGTTTTAGTGCGGTATACCTCAAGATAAGAAGGGAGTCCCACACTCGGAGAGTCCCGCTGCTAGAGCAGCTAGTAACGAGGGCTTAACCAGGTAAGTGCATAAAGCATTTCCTCCTCCCGCGAAGGCAAAAAATAAAAATATTAGATTGAAAATCAAGATTTTTTATTCAGCTCCCATCACATGAAAAGGGCCCAGTAAGTTTTTGGTATATCTTATAACTGGTAAAGTAGTTAAATATTATTTTGTTTTATAATGGGGTTCTTGTGTAGGAATTTCGCTATGAAAAAAACGTTTTAAGATAATGTCCGTAATCAGTGAAAATATTCGTTGGGTATAATATTGTACTCCCCTAAGGACAACGTAGCACTACTTTTGAAATTACACATGTAATATTATTATTTAACGTAATTATTTGTATGAGCAAACATACGAGGTATTAACAGAAGCCTACACGCTGCTTTGTCGAACACACCCACTTTATTTCTTATTAAAATGTGTTTTATGCAAATGAGTGGCACTGGGACTGAAAATTCCTATATATGTACATACAATAAGCAATCATAAAAAAGTGGGTTAAAAGACTTGAGCTAGTGAGCTGGGACCTTTGAAACTAGAATAGCAAGTTTACCCCCTCTTATTTAGAGAAATGATAACATAAACGATTGGTAAAGTAATGGGGATTACAGCGAGTTCCTCATATATTAATAGAAGTAAGCTAAGACAGATCTTGGGTTACAGAAAGAAAGAAAGTTGTATTAATTATATTTTTTTTTTTTTGCTAAGTCCTACTCATATTCCAGCGTCCTACCATATTTGTTAAAGACTGGATCAAATACCTCACAATAAGTTTTAAAACATATCGTCTTCAAAACTAAGTTGAGTTGTTACAGCACGTACGGCGTTAAACTACCAAAACCAGGAAGAAATCAAAGTTCAACTTGACTTACTGACTCAATTGAAACCAATAAAATTTTGCTGTCAAATACAAAAGTTTTTATGTCCATGCGAATAGAAAGGAAAAAGTGAAAGTTAAGCATAAAGAAATATTAAAACGTATCTACAATCAAAACAGCATTCATACATTCTAAAGTAAACACACATTATAAATGAAGTAGTGCAGAAAAAAAACACAAAAAATCAATTGAACAAAATTTAACCTACTACATACATTCATACATATAAACAACAGAAAGAAAACGTACTTTTAGTGAAAAAATCGCAGAAAAACATAAAAAATAATAAAGGCATCATAAATCGCATCAGTAGAAAATCAGCACAATGATGACACAAAAACACTTTGAAAATGAAAAAAAAAAAAATAATGTTGACAACTAACAATGACAACGGCAACAACAAAAACAAGAAAGATAGTGATTGCAGATACTAGAGGACATGCTTTTGCTAATCGGGTGGTAAGGAGCCCGAAGATGAAAAACAACCAGCAACAATAATCACAACAAGAGCAAACGTTGTAGTTAAGTAACGAAATGGCAAATATCCCCACCTAAAAAAATGTCATTTTATCAATAAAAATATTACTCGTACAACTTTAGCTTGACTTGATTTTATTTTTCTTTCGACTTAATTTTTGGTGCCATTTCACATTACAGAATGTCCTCATAGGGATGTTGTGTGGCACATTACTTTATTACTTGCCATTCGTAGTTTTGTTTACATACATACATATATGTATTTGTGGGTTTGTATGTTCTTTTTCGATGCCAATTTTTTTTTTTTTTTATTTTGTAGCAGAATCATTTTTCGAGACTAGTTGATAGGATGACAACGCACTTTAGTGAATTTGTTTGTTATCGAGATTATATCTAAAAATTAACTACCCGCAATAACTTCCACTTTTTGGAATCAACAAAAATGTTAGTGACAGTATCAACGTCGAGATGTGAATGGTTACCAAATTACAGTGAACTTACACCCACTATAATGCCTATAAAGGGCCCAATAAAGGTTTGAAGAGCAACTAATAAAGCGCCTACCGATATGCCTAACTATTTATTTCAACTAAAACTTTTAAGTTCGTAGGAACATTTCGAGGCATTCAAGCTCTTCATCACAACTCTACTCCATTTCGTTCCTGCATTGTCAATGTATATAAATTAATGCAGAAATGTTGACGCCAACAGGAAAATAATAATATAGGCTAAATTGAAATAAAAACAAATTGAACTGAAATCAGCGATGGAAACAACAACAGTACAACAAAGTTACAAGGAAGTGCGTTCAACCGAATGGTTGGGCTTTGCAGGAATAGTGTCGCCAAGAAAAATTTAATATTGAAGTGCACATTTGGTAGCACAAAGACAGCTAAATATTTGTATGGATGATTACATCTAGTGGAAAGCATAAAATTTATGATAAAAAAACAAGCCGAATAGGGGCAATATCAAGACCTTGTGTTGTGCTAAAACCAAAAACAATCATATCAAAATTTGCGAAACGGAAACAAATGAGGAAGTAAGGATATCAACTGCGAATAGGCGACGAGATTTCAAATGAAATGAAAGTGCTTTGCTTACGATGGCAAAAATATTTTCTACCAGCTCATATCCTGCCCTACGAACATGCGATTGCTCTCAATGTGTCAAAGGATATGCGTTCGGCTATATTGGTATAGTTGGTTAACCGTTAACGCTTTGCTTTTATTACCCACTAAACAACAACAATCACATACAAAATTCGACTATTATGCGTGGCTTTAACATTTTTATTGACTTGAAGATTTGTGTTTGGCGCCAATCGGCCCATTACGCTACAAATAGCAAAACATAACGCATGCACAAATACAAATAACAACAGCAAACTTTGTAAACTTCCAAATAAACTAGTGAAATGTAAATGCATACATATATACATACATACATTAATAGATTTGTTAAGTTTTAGTTGTGAACTTTCTATCTTTCCCTAACTGTGTAGGCTATTGGTAGCTGCCTGGTTGGGGCTGGCAAGGATGCTGTGCTGAGTTTTGTGCCGCAGCTTTTCAATGGCCATGAACAGAACTTTCGATTTCATGCACACGGTTCATTGTAATAGTGGCTTTATGGAGTAGTTTTACTTAAGCAAACTGGAAGTTACACAGGGAAAAAATTTATAAATATGTTTACATATATTTTATTTTATTTTTTTTTTAATCTTTTTTTATATTTTAATTTTTTTGTTTGTTTATTTTTTATTATTTTTTTTATTTTTTTATTTTTTTTATTTTATTTCATTTAATTTCATTTAATTTTAATTTATTTTATTTTTATTTTATTTCATTTAATTTTAATTTATTTTATTTTATTTTTTATGATTTTTTTATTTTGTTTTATTTTTATATTTTTTTTATTTTGTTTTATTTTTTATTTTTTATTTTTTATTTTTTTTTTTGTGGTTTTTTAATATTTTCTTCAATTTTTTTTTTTTTGTTTTTTATTCAATTTTTTTTTTGTTTTATTTTTTATTTAATTTTTTTATTTTTTTTATTTTATTTCACTTTATTTTATTTTATTTTATTTTATTTTATTTTATTTTATTTTATTTTTTTATTTTGTTTTTTTTTTTTATTTTATTTTTTTATTTTATTTTTTTATTTTATTTCATTTTTTTATTTTATTTTTTTTTATTTTTTTTTTCTTATTTTTTTTAATTTTTTTATTTCATTTTATTGTATTTATTTTAATTTATTTTATTTAATTAATAAAATTTTTTATTTTTAATTTTTGTTAACTTTTTTTATTTTGTTTTACTTTTTCATTTTTTTTTAATTTTTTTTTATTTTATTTTTTTTTTTTTTAATTTTTATTTTTTTAATTTTTGTTTTTTTATTTTATTTTTATTTAATTTTATTTTTTTTAATTTTTATTTTTTTAATTTTTGTTTTTTTATTTTATTTTCTTATTTTTTTATTTTGTTTTTCATTTTTTTTTTTATTTTTTTTTTTTTGTTTTTATTTTTTTTTTTCATTTCATTTTATTGTAATTTATTTTAATTTATTTTATTTAATTTTATTTAATTTTTTTATATTTTTTTTTTTATTTCCAAGGTAAAGAACCGAATTTCGTCCTTCATTCTCCCAGTGCAGCATAAAAGCTTCTTGTTAAAGCTAAAATTACAAATTGAACTTGGCATACATATTTCGATTCCTTGGCACTGATATGCAAGATGAAGATGTTAGCAGCACAATCTCCCACACATGCGAAACTCAAAACTCATTTATATGTGCTACAACCTGGCGTGTGGGGACTTTCGCTCTTTTGACACAATTTCGCAAATGTAATATTTTAATTTACATACATATTTATAATACTCATATTTACATACGATCTCCTGGTTGTAGGTATATTCACATTTCCTCCTTTACATTTTCTGATGCTATTATTTTTGTTGTTTAGGAATTATAGTACTTGGAGTATTCATCTCCTATGCATTTGTGCTTTATTTTCAAATGTATGTCATCTCCTGTTTATATTTGCTTATGTTGTGTTAAATGTAATATTTGTTTTCGTTATAGTTTAGTTAACTCTGTTAGAATAAAATTTATGCAAGTGAGGCGATAAATTTCCATAATTTGGTTTTTGCAAAAAGCACTTGGCGTAAATAGTTATTTGGAGGCAATCATGTAAAAGCGTAAATGTTCTATGCAAATTGTGAAAGCATTTGGAATACGTGTCGTTGGACTTGTTTTTGAGAATATGATTTATGAAAATTATAGACAGCATAATCGTATTAGAAAAAAAAATAAAATAAATTCGAAATAGCGATATTATAGTTAAGTCGTGCTTAACAAGTTTTTTCTTGGCTTAAGAGATCTGCTTAGCTTGGTTATACATTAATAATTAATGGAAAGTATTTTTTTTTTTTTTCTAGTTTGCAGTACCTTAACGTCGAGTAGGCTCAGGTGTTGAAAGGATTCAACTAATTGTCAGCCTAATACTCTTCATTCATATCGGCTTTGTTTAATTGCAAAGTTCTTTGTTCTTTGTTTCTTAGTTAGTAAGTACCAACAGTATGGTTTAATTATTATTAATTTATTTTATTTATTTATTTTTGCTTAATTTAATTTTTTTTTATGATAAAAACCTATCCCGCACAAAAATGTTTTTTTTTTTGTATTTTTTCTCCTCTATATTGATTAATAACACTGAACAACAAAATTGAAGTTTTTGGAAATCCTATCGGGTTTCTCAACGGTTTCTGAAGCTTTGGGGTGTGCTGAATCCGAATCTCAAGTCAGGTTTTCTCTCCAAAGGGTAGTCTGTAAAGAGATCGGTAGTTGCAAAAAAAAAAAATTAATAATTTTTTCTGGATCAAGGAACCATAACTTAATTTTGGTTTTTATATTTGGCTGCATAGAGATGTTCCATAATGGAAAAAATTGGGTAATAGTAAGTTGTTGAGAAAAAAAAAAAATTTTAAATTTCTATAACTACCGATCGCTGAACAAACTACCCTCTGAAGAGAAAACCACCCAAAAGTTTTAGAAACTGAGAAGAAACCCTCTGGCATTTTTTGGCTGTTGAACAGTGTATATACTTAGTCTACTTATTGTCTACCTATTGTACTTAGTTACTTACCTATTGTAATTTTGGTTTGCAATATTTCCTCTTGGTAAAACTAACAAATTTAATTACAAAACAATGTACATAAATGTAACTAATACAAATGTTCAGAGTCTTATTTTTTTTTATGATCTAACCTTGATTTCTGATTATTTAGTAACTTCATTAGCCACATTACTATCATCAATGTTGGAATAAGAATTTAAATGATTTTGTAAATTTGTATTTTTTGTTGATAAATCAACAAAATATTTAAATTTTGTATTGTTATTGCGTTCTTGTGAAAAGCACTTTACAAAATATACATAAATTGCGGAACTAGAATTAAATTTTTTATGCAGCAAATATTCAAATTACAAAGCCACAGGGCCTGCCGTTAGACTTAAACATTTTTTATGAACTATTAGATGTTTTTTTTTAGATTTTTTTATTTTTGTTAGTCATCTTGATACACCGTTCAGATCTAGTTAGTCTAGTATTTTCACGATGCGACAAAGCCTGGACCGGTATAATGACAAAAGAAGCGGAGTAAGCAGTAAAAAGAGGAGTTGGGTTTTTAGTTCAATTGAAGAAGTTAATTCGCTTTAAGTTCTTTCAAACCATGGAAATAGTTCTTCAGTTTCTCCGTTTCGGTCACTTTGGCCATTGAACTATAGTATGAATAATTCAACAATCTCGAAACACGGTTAAAAATTTTAACATGCAATTTTGCAAGACCCGTTGAGACGAGTAAATTTTCAGAATCAACAAGAAATTGAACGAAAAATCGAGCAATGTAAATGGGACTTTACATGAATTCTCAACTGAAAAGTTGCCACAGAAAAGTTTAGTTCACTTTACTGAACGAACTAACGAACTAATTTTATTAAAAAATTTAGCTAACTCCCTCGTTCGTTGAACAAATCACAAGCCAAGTAAAAAGATTTATTTACCCATAAATTTTTGGTCACCTTAGTTATAGGAGACTTTGTTATTCACAAAGGGGGTGTCTGAACCCTAAAAATGCTCCTGCCTTGGGCATGTTTCCGACCAGTAATATCATTTGAAATAAACTCGCATGCAATTTTCTGTTTTATACCTTGCTACTTTTGAAGATGCGTACAATTTTGCTTTAGAACGCAATGGAAATGAAATGAAACAAAATGGCAATCATCTGCAATTGAGCAAGTATTCGCGTATGCTTTTGATTGGGTGACTACATGAATTTGGGTCAAAAGCGCACTGCTCCGAAACGATCACTAAAAACACAATTTTGAGTTAAATGAGCGCCAAATGTGGGAGAGTGCATGCGAAATTTGTGTGTGTGACATTTATGCATATTGTATTGTGTGGATGAGTGCAAGAAAGAGCACGCTGATCGTTAAGCTTTCGGCAGAATCAGTCCGCCAATACGTCAGCTGCGTCACGTACGTCAATTTTAGAGCAATTTCTACTTTGACGTATCCGTCTTATCTGGCGTTACGCATACAAACATCCGCAGTCTACTTTGCTGTCAGTTATTTCGACGTACGTGACGTACGTCACGGATTGATTCTGCTGAACGCTTTAAACAGTGTTGATTTTTGAAAAAAAAAAAGAAGAAGTAAAAAAAGAAAAAAAATTCGAAATGCAATGTTGCCAGCTTCGAAAATTGTGAGGAGCTTTTTCACAATCAAATTTTAAACACAAGAATTACGGCGATTTTCAAAATTTCTAAATATCAAAACGCATTACTAAAGGAATGAAATTACATATACCTACCTATGCAAACATATTCTATTAATAAAAAAATAGATATTTGTATAATATAATTAATGCTACATAAATAATGATCTTCTTGATTCGCTTTACTCATTTAACTATCTTTGTATCCATGTATGTAGCTTTGTATTTCAAAAAGGTTTTATTTTACAACAAATGCGGAAGTGTGTTTGATCAGTTTTCAGCCAAGATGTTGCCAAGCTGGGTGCTCGCTTTGGCCTACCTGCCTGTTCCAAACTGCGTTTATCGCTAATAAATGCGTCTACGCATATTTTTTTTTTTTTTTTTTTTTTTGCTTATTAATCTTTTTTTATTCGCTGCCTATTAATTTTTCATTGCTAGTCATTTCTGGTCTTCGTTTTATGTTAGCAAAATTTATTACCGGTTTTGTTAGGCCAAGTCATTGTCGTCGCCCTTTTTCAGCTAAGCAACCGCACGCATTTTAAAGATGTTTTCAAAACGCACAAAGCTCAACACGAACACGGCTTAGACAAAACTACTTCTTTGTATTTCTAGCTATCAAGTTTTTTTCTTGTTTCTGTTGTTTATTTTCATACATACTTTAAATGCGATTCTGTTTATTTGCGAATGCTAAGCGGCGGATCGTCAGCAGTGTGAAGTGCAAAACAGCCTATCTCACTTTCGCAAGATTATGCAAATGCCATCCCATAATATAAATTTTTTATATCTAAATGCCTTTGGAAATCGGGTTAAAATTCTATGTATTTTCCGATATCGCGGATAACGTAAGATGTGATTTTAACTATGCGGCTTGTGATTTTCCAACTCTTAATAGGCCCATCTCAGAAATAAATTGGGATGAACTTCTTTTGGACTTGGATGTTCACAACTGCTATTCAACCTTTAAATCAATAATTAATGAGTTCTGTTTAAATAACATTCCTTAAGAAGTTCAAATCTACTAGAATTCAGGCATTCTTTGTAAAATTTCAGCAATGTCAAGTTTAAGTCATTAAATAACCTTCTGTACACAAAGTATATAAGGAGTACGGAGTGTAATATCAAAGCTAACCCGAAATCTTTCTGGAGCTTCGTGAAATCGAAAAAAGTTTCTAGTATTCCTAGTTCATTATTTTTAGATAACGAGTCGGCTAATACTCCTGTTGAGGCCGCCAATCTCTTTGCGAAATATTTTCTCTCTAATTTTGTTGAAGACGATGTGATTTCACCTGACCTTTCATCTGAAATACCCCCTTCTATTAATCTTGGGACTATGCATATTTCCTTTGATGAAGTTTCAAAGGAGATGGTTTTTCTCAATACATCGCCAAAATCTGATGTAGACGTGCTATCAGCGCTTTTTATAAGAGCCTGTCCAGCCTTGGCATACCCTCTACACTTGATTTTCAACAAATCCCTTTCTTCCGATATTTTTATTAATGAATGGAAGATTACAATAATTACTCCACTTTTCAAAAATGGTAGTAAAAGTAATGTTCGTAAATATAGGCCAATTGCGAAACTATCAAATATTTCGAAACTCTTTGAAAGTGTTGTTAAGGAAAAAATCTATTTCGCTGTAAAATCATTATTAAGCCCATACCAACATGGATTTATTTCTGGGCGCTCGACAGTCTCAAACTTAATGGTATTCAGTGATTTTTGCACCTCAGCTTTTTCGATTGGCTCGCAAGTGGATGGCATATATACTGACTTTTCTAAGGCGTTTGACAGAGTATCCCACAGGATTCTTATCAGTAAGTTAGCTTGCCTTGGCTTCTATTCGTCCGTTTTGCAATGGATAACGTCTTAACTATCCAATCGACGTTGTGCTGTCTTAGTTGATTCCGCAACTTCGGACTTCTTTGTTGCTCCTTCTGGTGTTCCTCAAGGTAGCCTTTTAGGTCCTCTACTCTTTGTCCTATGCCTAGAAGTAGGCATACCCCAGCTTTAACGGGTCTTCAGGCCTTACTTGAAAATGTCATATCATAATCTCTTCGTTTCCACTCGAAATAAATAACGACCCCCACTATCCATATAAAACAGTTCTGCCAAGCCTTTTAAAATTTAAAAAAAGCTGTCGGTATATTAAGTGTTCTATTTTTTACTACCTTAATTATTATTATTATTTTTTTGATAACGTCTTTGTTAAGTTCTCTGCTGCTTCAATACAAATATATTAGTACAAAAGATTGTCACTTTTGTTGCTAAGTTTCTTTAGATTAAGTTTCTTTTGATAAAAATGGAATAAAAACGCACTGCACGCGCAATGCTTCAAGCAGCGCAGCATTAAATTTCAATTTCAACTGAAAAATTTAACACACACATACATACATACAAATTAACATGCGTAAATACTGCCTATACATATTTATTCAAATGAACTAACAAATTTATAAAGTCAACGCAGACTAAATTTCAAGGTTATGTTCAGGGCTATAAACATACATAAATTCATATAAAAATATATACATACATAAATACATATTTACAAGTATTCGCGTATGTATGTATAGAGCCGCACGCAGTAAACGCACTGATCGTAGCTGCGGTTTTGTTGCTGCGTACCTTCAAAATGCGTTTGCTGCTTTCGGCACCTTAGATTTTTTGGTTTTTGCGGGTGAGTTCACTAAAGTCTTCCTTTTCTGTTAAAATTGTTTTTGTTACCTGAGCTCTTTCAACATATATGCGTACTGTGTACGTATGTAAACATTCTCAAACAGTTGAGTTAAGTAACGCATTTGCGGTAAACTTTTTGTGAATGCCTTTTGAATATTTTTCTATCCTCACTTCTTTTTGTTTCTACGAATTTTGTCACTGCAGTGCCAACAGCAGCCATAAATTAGTCAGTTGCTAACTCACACACAATTCCATGCGTTTTTTAAATTTTCAACTTTTTTACTTATTATTATCTGGTACTAGGTTAGGTTCACTACTTATTTTTCCCTTATGCACAAATACCCTGTAGGAAATGGAGCTAATTACAAGTTAACTTTACCCTCGAATTCTGTAAGCTGTCTCTAGTCACTAATAGAGACAATTCGTGTTCCAATTCCATGTTGTCCAATTACAAACCTCAAATGACAGATCTCAATTTTGTGACTTGAGATGAGACAAAATTACAGAATTCCAGGGTTAATTTGACTTTGTATTTTTTTCTATTGGGGCTTGTTTATATATTTACGTAGATATGAACGCAAGCTAACAAGTTTCAAAAACAAATTTAAAAAAATATTTTGGCACAAGTGCAAATAAAACAGAAAAATGTGTCAATAATAGCAAAGACAATGCCGCACGCATTATTTATTCAACTTATTTTTATCTGCATATAAAATTCAACAAATCTAACAAATAAATACAAACTGTCATCTTAATAAGTTTCAATTTCATCGCTTCTAGAGTATCTTTTAACTACGCCTACGTGTGCGGCTGCACTAATTAATCGTTTGTTAATTTAACTAAAAGAACTTCAGCAGCTATAATCCCCAGGGGGTGAATTCTGGTTCTATGAAATTATAACGTGAACAAAATTTGTATGAATTTGAAGTTTCTTTTCACAAATTTTGTATGAAAATTCTTTTCATTTTATCATTTCATAGACCACGAATTTTCCTCCTGGAATTGAGTTTTTATTGGTTATGTAACGTCTCGAATAAACCGAGCACAAAATTTGAGCTGAGAAAATAAGTTACCCATACCTCATGGTAAACAAGAAATTATACTGAGCTTACACAGTGAAACAAAATTAGGACAATTCTAAATTATTTTTTACCTTTGAGGGTTTTGTCATATGATAATGAATATATGAAAAGATGTAAAAGTTAAAAAAAAATGACATAATATTGGGCTGAATATGATATAGATAACTGTTCTAGGCTCGTTCCAACAGATTTCCATATTATCCCGGAAATAGAAAACGAAAAAATGGTTAAAATGATTGTAAATTGATGGATACGAAAAACGATAAATACTTCGTTCAACTGGTTCCATTTTTATTCGTTTCCATGCAGTCCTATCCTTCCATTACTTCTCCAATTTCAGTTCCGGTCTCCTTTCCGTTTATGGTTTATGTTCCGGTTACGGTTTATTTTCTGATTTCCTTTTTTGGGTTTCCGGTTTTCCCCGTTTCTGGTTTATTTTATATTCCAGATTCGGTTCGTTTTCCAGCTTCGGATTTTTTTATGTTTCAGATGTTCCGGTTCCGGTTCAAGTTCCAGTTTTTTATGTTCCAGATGTTCCGGGTCCAGTTTATTTATGTTCCAGATATTCCGCGTCCAGTTTTTGTATGTTCCAGATGTTCCGGTTCCAGTTTTTTTACGTTCCAGATGTTCCGCTTCCAGTTTTTTCACGTTCCAGATGTTCCGGTTCCAGTTTTTTCACGTTCCAGATGTTCCGGTTCCAGTTTTTTCACGTTCCAAATGTTCCGGTTCCAGTTTTTTCACGTTCCAAATGTTCCGGTTCCAGTTCCAGTTTATTTCATGTTTCCGTTCCAGTTTATTTCATGTTTTTTGTTCCAGTTTATTTCATGTTTCCGTTCCAGTTTATTTCATGTTTCCGTTCCAGTTTATTTCATGTTTCCGTTCCAGTTTATTTCATGTTTCGGTTCCAGTTTATTTTGTATTCCGGATTCTGTTCGTTTTCCGGTTCCATTTTTTGTATGTTCCAGATGTTCCAGTTACATTTTTTTATGTTCCATATGTTCCGTTACAGTTTTTTTATATTGCAGATGTTCCGCTTCCAGTTTCAGTTTTATTCATATTTCAGTTCCAGTTTATTTCATGTTCCAGTTTCATTTTTTTTATAATCTGGTTCCTGTTTGCCTTCCGTTTCCAGTTCATTTTATCTTCCGGTAAAATTTAATTTTCCGGTTTCAGTTTCTTGTATGTTGCGGTAAAAGTTCCGGTTTATTTTCCGGTTCCGGTTTATTTTATGTTCCGGTTCCACTTCGTTTTTTCCATTTGCTTTCCTGGATCCGGTTTGTTTTTGGTTTCGCTTTTCTTTATCCAGTTGTTTTATGGTTTCAGTTTCTTTTTTCGTTTCCTATTTCGGCTGTTTTTGCGGCTCCGGATTATTTTCTGGTTACAGTTTTCTTTTCGATTCAGCCTTATATACAATCAAGTATATATGTATAGCTTATCTTAAAACTAAAAAAACAACTAAAACTGTACAAGTATTTTCGTATAATCAAGAAAACTTACAAAAATAATCATACTGTGTAAATATGTGCACAAATTACGCGTTAACCCATTCAGTCCTATTGCACCTATACGAGTACACCTCTTCAAAAATCGAAAACTCTATTTTAAGCATCGAAACATATAAATGTTGCTAGAAAAATAACATGACCTGCTTTGAAGTCAAGTGAATTATAATTTTTATACTTTAAACGCCCATTAACCCCTTGTGGGAACACAAATTTGCTGGAAATTGAAAAAAAATGCTTTTTTGCGTTTAATTTATTTAACCAGAAGTTAATTTATTAAAGGTAGTAAAAAGCTATTCCTGCACGCGGATCTGATACCGGGCACGAATGGGTTAATATTAACTTAACATTTACATACATACGTCCAATGTAAACGTATTAAAATATGAAATGACCTTAAATTGTTTTCAGTTCGACGACTGATTTTTAGCTCTTCAATTTGAACGACAATTTGAAGATAGTAAATTTTTTCAGAGACGAAATAAGGTACTCTGAAAAAAATATATGAGCTGTTAAATAATGACTAAATGTCACGTGGAAGTAGTGTTGATTTGCAATAGTTTTAAGTTTTTTTAATCAAAATAAGTATCACTATTATTAAGTTATTATTATTTTTTACTATATCAGATGTTGTTTTGGGGGTAAAGTTAATCAGAGTTATTTTGTTCATTTCAAAATCGACTACCTTTGTTGTTTTTTTTTTATTATTGGATTAGTTTTTTTTAAATTAATTTTTAATTAATAGCTCTTAAATCTACAGAGCTAAGTCAGCCAAAAAATTAAATATTAATAATTCCCAAAATAGAATCATAAGAGCATTACAAAAAATTGCACACGTACACACTGTTTGCAAATGTATGCATGTTTATACATATGTGTGCGTGTAATGCGTTCAACGCCAGCTCCTCAAATGGCAAACAATAAAAAACCAAAAAATTAAAAATCAACCTCATCAAAGCGACGTAACTGTCAACACAAATTTTTAGTTACGCTAACAACAACAGCTAACACAACAAATGTTGCTATTATAAAAACGCTTTTGCTACCAAATAAATAGTTTATTGTTGCTGCTGTTGTTGTAAGTTAACCTTGATCGTCGCGCTGTAACAGCAGCAATTCACATACATACATATATACTATATACAATAAAAAAGCATGAGCTAAAGCTAAAATAACAACAGAATTATCATAGTTTTTAGTCGACAAAAAGTTAAAGCAACAACAAAACTGTAGGGCCAACTACATCACAAGATACATACATAGATACGTATATTTGGTTGCCCTTCAAAAATGCACAAACACTTAGAGCTTTTAGACAAATACATACCTTCATACGTATATTTGACGCTCTTACGCACTTTTGCTGCAGATACTATGGAAATACTTGACGAACGAGTTGCAAAGCAAAATTATAAAAACTGAACAATCGAATATACAAAAACATCACGTTCAGGCAGCCGATCGCTAGGCACCAATTTTTTTTTTTTTTGTTTTTCATCGATCAAATTGGATTTAATTGTATATTACATACATAGACGCTTGTACATATGTATGTATATACCCTGTAAGAAATATAGTTAGCAACCGTTTCTGGCTAATAACAATAATGTCCGATATAGTGGGAATTATAAAAAAAAATTTGTAATGGACATTTAAAATATTTTATATTCGATATCCTAAGATTTATATTTTTTCTTTTGCTTTTTATTTTTTTTTTTAATTTTTTAGATTTTTTTTTTTATTGTATTTTTTATTCAATTTTTTTTTTTTTTATATCATTTTATTTAATTTTTCTTATTTTATTCCATTTTATTTTATTTTATTTTATTTATTTTATTTTATTTTATTTTATTTTATTTTATTTTATTTATTTTATTTCATTTCATTTCATTTCATTTCATTTCATTTTATTTCATTTCATTTCATTTCATTTCATTTCATTTCATTTCATTTCATTTCATTTCATTTCATTTCATTTCATTTCATTTCATTTCATTTCATTTCATTTTATTTTATTTTATTTTATTTTATTTTATTTTATTTTATTTTATTTTATTTTATTTTATTTTATTTTATTTTATTTTATTTTATTTTATTTTATTTTATTTTATTTTATTTTATTTTATTTCATTTTATTTTATTTTATTTTATTCTATTTTATTTTATTTTATTTTTTTTTTTATTTTTTTTTATTTTTTATATTTTTTTTTATTTTATTTTTTTTTTGTTTTATTTTATTTTATTTTATTTTATTTTATTTTATTTTATTTTTTATTTTATTTTATTTTAGTTTTTTTATTTTATTTCATCTTACTTTATTTTATCTTTTTTTACCTTTTTTATTATTTTTTTTTTTTTTTGTTCATTTTATTTAATTGGAATTCATTTTATTGTAATTAAATTACTTTTTATTTTTTTATTTTTTTTATTTTCTTTATTTTTTTTTTGTTTTATTTCATTTTATTTCTTTTTTTCTGTAGGGAATCCTACTTTAAATTATAAATTTTGTTGATGTATTGGAAAGGTCTCGTGCAGCAATTATTATTTATAACTATCAGCTTATGTACATATGTATGAATTATGCTTTCCGCTTATCACTTGCCCCTTGTTACATTTCCTGATTATGAACAAGTTCTGACTTATATGGTTTATTTAACTACAATCGGTGTTTATAATCATTTGAGTTTTGTTGTGACAGTTATCGTTAGAGATAATGGTTTCATAATATAAAATGATCATTGATTCATGTACATAAGCTATTGAAGTATTATAGCTGTACTTCAAATTAATTTAAAAATAAGAATAACCTCCAATTTAGAAAATTATTATTTCATTTTTATATACTGTTAAAAAAGTATAAAATCTCGCACTTACCTGGCAGAATCAAGTCGTAACGACATGTCCTGTGAATTCAGGTGCTCTTGTCACTATGGAAACTTGTGTATTTGACTAACCTCACAAAGGTGCCCAACGTGACGAATCCAAAGTCTAACATGCTTCATACTTAATTATTTGATAAGCAAATTGACACTTGACAAATCACAACGTTGCGGAATGTATGCGATAATATTACTCATACGCCGTGTGCACTCTCCCCCAACTAAATGTAACATACCTGTACTTGCACGAATGTAATATGTCCTTAATTAATGTCAAATCAGAGCACAGTCTAAAATGCGGAAATATCACTAACATAGATAACACAAGTATGAACTAGTTTGTCATTGTAAAATAGTAGATAACATGTAAGTACTTAATTGTGGTTTCATATTTTTCTGAGGTGTTGCCGTTTATATAGACATTAATTAAAAAGAAAAATATGGCATGCAAGTTTGTGAATGACGAGAAAAATATTTTATTAAATACATTGAGAAAGCATATTTTTAATAAATATTATTTTAAAAAAAAATTGCTTATTTAGGTGGATGAAAAAAGAACTTTTCCAAAGCATGTATTAAATTATTTTTATTTTGCATACCTAAATATGTATGTATGTATGTATATCAAAAACTATTTATTAAGTGTAAGCTGTCCACATGCATATGCTTATATAAATACCTACACAAATATATTTCAACAGCTACTTATGTCATTCATATTTTGAAACATTGTAATTAATTTGTATGTCACCAACTTAATTTCGCGAAAGCTTGAGTGCGTAGGCCGGTTATGCCCGCAATACAACTACGCACCGCTTGCATCAATTCACAGTATAATAAAAAGATATATGCAGACAGGTTCTGGATATTCACTTCCGAGTAAAATTTGTTACATAGAAATTTCAAAATTTTCACAAAATTTCATTCGGAAGTAAATTGCAGAACCTGCCTGATATACTCTAAAAACAATTTATGGATAGATAAGATGACAGGTTTCAAAAATTAAGAAAACAATTTCGAGTACTTACAGCTCCAAGAACAATTTACCTTAAATTTATTACTTTTTTTATTAAATTATTTTTTAAGTAAAAATTCGCAAGGAAGAGGTGCTAAGGTGAAAAACTCAACCCCATGAAGTTTCTAAAAGTAAAAGATTATTAAAAAAGTTCTAAGGTAGAAGTGTGAATAAGGTCATCATCAAAGATTCCTATTGTTAAGGGATGCCGTGTCGTATGAGTAACAAATTTAAAAGGGGAAAAATAAGAAAGCAAAAAAACTCTGCAAAATAGCTCATAGTTCCCCTTGGCTTTCTAAGTGACTAAAAGGAGTTATAAGTTCAGCGACGACTGATATTTACGGCAAACGAAAGAGCGAAGAAATCTGTGTGATTTGAGGGATCCAAATTGTGCTATGAATTGACGATGGCTAGTTAAAATTTTTAAGTTTTAAGTTGGTTGGTTCTGGAACTCACAACGTAATTTCTGATCACCCTCATCTAGGAAAATTTAAAATCATATATCTGAGAAATTGCATTATTTATGGACCAATAGTGAAACCCATTTGAGAACGATTTGAAAGTATGCCTTAAGTTGAGTTTTTCTTGCAAGTTTTTGCAAAAGAAAAAAATAAATAAATCTATAACTTGGAGTAGTTTTTTGTAAGACTTTTTCTCGAAAACTACTTTTGTTGATGAAAATCGGTTCGCTGCTGATATAAATCAATAACAAGTTTAAGTAAGCCTTCAAGTTAAATTTATTTTTATTTTCCGGCATTTTTAAATCACTTGAGTATTTATTTTTAATCACTAAACAACCATTCAATGCAAATTAGATACACGAAAACGAATACCTATTCACAAAACTATGCATTCAATGAATGCATTTCAACTGAAGTGCCCTTAACCTTCAAACATTGAATAACGCAGAGTCATCACTGTCATATAGAAATCTCTTAATATAGAAACAAGTTTAAGTCTCACGTGCGTCTTCAAACAGAAGATTTATAAATAGAAGAGAAAAAAAAATCTCCATAATTAAGTGGAAAATGAAGGGAAAGGTCAGTTATTTTAAGCGCAGTCAAACTTCCAGTTAAGCTGTCTACACACGTGCCGTGGGCAGCCATGACTGAAGGTGGGCTTCAAATAAAAGGTGCGGTGCGACGTTGCAGAGGCAAAGCGCTCATGAAAAAAAAAACCTGATCAACTGCATTGAACATTGAAAAGACAACAAGAAAAACCTGCAACCAAACAAATAACAGTTAATGATGACCTTGAATGTAAGATACGAAGCGCAAAGCAAAACTGCAGCATAGCTAATGCGGAACTCTTGGGCCTAAGACGCCATGTTTTGTCTTTATATAATCTATTTAAGCGCTTTAACTGCTTAATTTGTAACACAAAACAGATTACGGTGCTGCAAGTATATTTAGTTAGAGTTAGAGCTTCAGATAAACCTCTTATCTGATAACCTTAAACGAAATACTTTTGTATATTTTTTTTTTATTTCGCCTTGGCTTCTGTTAATCTTAACCAAATGCAATCAAATTCGATTAAATTCAAAACAAAAAAATAAAATAAAATAAAATAAAATAAAATAAAATAAAAAAATAAAATAAAAAAAATAAAAAAAATAAAATAAAATAAAATAAAATATAATAAAATAAAATAAAAAAAAAATAAATGAAAAAAAAATAAAAAATAAAATATAATAAGATTAAAAAAAAAATAAAAATAAAATAAAATAAAATAAAATAAAATGAAATAAAATAGAATAAAATAAAATAAAATAAAATAAAATAAAATAAAATAAAATGAAATAAAATGAAATAAAATAGAATAAAATGAAATAAAATAAAATAAAATAAAATAAAATAAAATAAAATAAAATAAAATAAAATAAAATAAAATAAAATAAAATAAAATAAAATAAAATAAAATAAAATAAAATAAAATAAATTAAATAAGAAAAATTAAATTAAATAAACAATGAGAAAATTAAATATAAAAAATAAAATAATACAAAATAAAATAACATTAAATAAATTAAAATAAAACAATTAAATAAAAAAGGAAAAATAAATAAAATAAAATAAATTAAAATTAAAGTAATGTAAGATAAATCAAATAAAATTGTAATAAATTAATTAAAATAAAGTTTAAAAACAAAATAAAAAAAGAACAAAAATTTAAAAAAAAAAAAAAAACTGCAGAGCTGCAGGTAGTTAAGGCATAGCTACTAAATGATCATACCTACAACGATCGAGAATAGTAGCGATCCAACAAACAAGTCGAACAGATAGTTTGCTGCTCACTTGATTCATAGCTACAAAAAAGCTTTAGCTTCACACAGCTTTTGCTCAAACGCTCGAAGAGATGAGATAAAGTATAAAACAATAGATCGTGAGAACATGTGAGCGCATTGAGAAAGAGCAAATGTGTGGAGCCGATGTAGTAAATAACTGGATAGAGAATTGGCGGTGGGGAGCAGTAAGGCATGCATTAATCAATGCGGCACGTGTATGCGTACTATCCACTGACCCTCCCTTCGCATACGTTTTCAAAATATTATTCTAGTCGCATTGGATCGAAGAAATAGTTCTTTTTGTTTTTGTACATGTGTGTCGTATGTATGAACGTATCTATGTGAGCTATGTTATTTGTATGCGCTGAAGCTTTTCTAGCACAAAGTGATGCGTGTGCGCCTCTGTTGAACGCGGGCGGGAGAGTGGGGCGAAAGTGTTAGCTAGCATTTGATGATCGCAATGGCGACAGCATTTAAAACGCAGCGCTTTCGTTGTTTTTTTTTCATGTGGTTTCTTTCGCTATGCTTCTTACAGCGCACCGCACGCACTCTTCGCACGATCGCCAGCATTAGCAAATGCTTAGTATTCGCACTCACGCTCACAATAGCAGCACCCGCTGTCATTTTTACATCTGCACACAAAACTTCAAGGTTAGAGGGTTAGTGACTTTGAAAAAAAAAAAATTAAAAATCATGGACATACCTACTACACACATTCATTTATACATATCTACACTAATCCATGTTTCTAAATATGTGTGGAGACATACGAAATTCTAAGCTTTTTCCTTAACACTGAGCTCCAAAACAAACATGCATGCTTTTATACATAGAAATGTTTAGACCTCCCTAGAATCCATTAGCGCCCGAGTTTGTGCTAGTTTGTAGAATAATTTGGTATTCATATTCGCTTGTAAAAAATTTGACGATCTCTCTTATCACTGAACTTTTGCCCTCCATATCAATTTACTTATTATTTTATACCTTTATCAGGCTAAAAATTTCAAATTCTAGAAAGTTCAATTATTCGAATTACCTTGATGTAAAAATTAAGGTTATTCACTGGGACCATAATCATGATGGTTTTTTTTTTATTTACATGAAATTAAATTAATTTAAACAAAGTTGAACTAAATTGACTTTAACATTAAAAAATAAGATAACTGAAATAAAATGAATCAAACAAAAGAAATTATATAAAATTGAAAAAAAAAATAACAAAAAAAATTTAATTTAATTTAATTTAATTAAAAAAAAAGATAAAAGAAAATAAAAGACAAATAAGAAAAAATTAAAAAAAAAACTAAATAAAATAAAATAAAATAAAATAAAATAAAATAAAATAAAATAAAATAAAATATAATAAAATAAAATAAAATAAAATAAAATAAAATAAAATAAAATAAAATAAAATAAAATAAAATAAATAAAATAAAATAAAATAAAATAAAATAAAATAAAATAAAATAAAATAAAATAAAATAAAATAAAATAAAATAAAATAAAATAAAATAAAATAAAACAAAATAAAATAAAATAAAATAAAATATAATAAAATATAATAAAATAAAATAAAATAAAATAAAATGAAATAAAACAAAATAAAATAAAATAAAATAAAATAAAATAAAATAAAATAAAATAAAATAAAATAAAATAAAATAAAATAAAATAAAATAAAATAAAATAAAATAAAATAAAATAAAGTAAAATAAAATAAAATAAAATAAAATAAAATAAAATAAAATAAAATAAAATAAAATAAAATAAAATAAAATAAAATAAAATAAAATAAAATAAAATAAAATAAAATAAAATAAAATAAAATAAAATAAAATAAAATAAAATAAAATAAAATAAAATAAAATAAAATAAAATAAAATAAAATAAAATAAAATAAAGTAAAATAAAATAAAATAAAATAAAATAAAATAAAATAAAATAAAATAAAATAAAATAAAATAAAATAAAATATAATAAAATAAAATAAAATAAAATAAAACAAAATAAAACAAAATAAAACAAAATAAAATAAAATAAAATAAAATAAAATAAAATAAAGTAAAATAAAATAAAATAAAATAAAATAAAATAAAATAAAATAAAATAAAATAAAATATAATAAAATAAAATAAAATAAAATAAAACAAAATAAAACAAAATAAAACAAAATAAAATAAAATAAAATAAAACAAAATACAATAAAATAAAGAAAATAAAAGTTTTCGATTGAGAGTCTTTGCAAACGCTTATTTTAAATTTAAATTAATATTATTGTATTTCCTATAACATTTTACGCACAAATGTACCTATGCTAATTTTTTGCTTTTAAATACGAGTTTGAACTCCTACTTACTTAAGATCCAAATCGGATCGGTGCGTTCTGTTTCGCACGCTTTGTCAGTTTCTAAACACATACCTACATACCCACACAATTTATTCTAGCAAAATTCATTTATTTGCGATCTTGAGGTTATTGCACTTTTTAAAATTCGCCAAAATATTCCACAACACACTTTGGCCACAACAACAATAACAACAATGACAAAAAAACGTCGACACATGCTACAGCAGTTTTAGATTAGAAAAACAACAAACGCAATCGTCGCATTCGCAGCAATAAACAACACAAGTAGAACAACAACAACAATAGCAATAACAAGCATAGCAATACACCTAAGTCGAATTAACGTCAGCAATGCGGCAGTTCCAAAAAAAGAAAGAGGAAAGCTTGGAAAAATAGTTGGTAAATAGGCGAAGGCAACAACAAAAACAATGAATACCAATCAACAACAAAACACATCAAACAAATCAAATCGCCGCAACAAGTCAAAAAATAAAACAAAAATCTCTCTGACCGAAAAATTGATGCAAAAAACCGAAATGGTAAAAGACAAACGACCGAGACCAAAGCAAAATAAAAGCACAGTGGGTATGAGGTTTTTTCCCAAGAGGAAATGGCTCCTAATATGCAGTCCAACCCATCTTGTAAACGTTCCTTCAAATGTTGTTTCTCCTTTTCAGCTCTGTCGAAAACGGTGGTGGGAAGACCATTTGAACCGGAGCGTGTTTTTACATTTAATTTTGCAAACCATGGCTTAAAAGGCGAAGCTCTTGGTCTTTCGTAAGACATATACATATAAAGACAGGTGATGATGAAGAGGAAGTTTTAGTTCGTGGTTTTTGCTCGTAAAAGAATTTTCCAATTGTGTGGTGATTCCAGAGTGTCACTTGTTTGCAAGGTTGACATTATTTTCGCTGTTTAATCTGGTCTCTAAATTCCACTTCTGATATTCTTCTTAACCCCTTTTAGGCAAATGCTAGCATCCATTTATACCACTGTGCAAATTTAAGCAAATATTAAAATAGGCGGATGTGTGAAACGAAAGAGCCTAACCTAAACGCAGTCGAAGAAACGACGCCAAACGCAACGAGTGTTTACATTCGTTCTCATATATTGTATGCTTCATAGAAGTTTGTATGGGGAAAGCTGCCGTGGAGGGGTATTCACGCATGCCATTGTTTGTATTGAAGTGAGCGAGGGGACTGCTCAAAACCCGAAATACTTACGCCTATACAAATGTACATACATATAACAATGATGCAATACATAACTGCCAAATGTTCTCAAATAGAACGCCAAAAAATTCACACTTTATTTAAGGCTTATTGCATTTGGTTAAAAGGCATACCATAGAAGAAAAGCTTTTGCTCAGACTTCATAATTTGAGAAAACTTTGCTTGTTGCTTGGCTCAAAGCGTTAAGACAACAACATGCCAATGCAGTCTGGTAGGCTCGATGCCAGCCAGACCGGATAAAACACTATGTCTAAATGCTTGGTCGCATGAAAACTAGTCAGTGAATTACCATTCCGCTGTATAAAATTTTGCATTCAATTCTTTCTAATACCTATAATTAAACTAAAATAAAATAAAATAAAGTAAAATAAAATAAAATAAAATAAAATAATATAAGATAAAATAAAATAAAATAAAATAAAATAAAAAAATATTTTTGAAATAAAACAAAATAAAATAAAAGAAAAAAATAATGAAAATAAAATAAAATAAATAAAAATAAAAAAAAAATAAAATAAAATAAATTAAAATAAAATAAAATGTGTGCCCACAAAAAGAAGACATTGAAAAATTCAAAACCGTTTGTAACCGGTTCCGGCTTTTGGAAGAGTTTCGGTTTCTTTCTTTTTCAGATAAAAATAACGGTTACGGTTTCGGTTTTGAAAACTTATTTGATTTTAAACGGTTAAGGTTACGCTTTCAGTTTCAGTCCTTGAATAAAAAAAGTGAAATAAAACAAAACAAAGTAAAATAAAATTAAAAAAAAATAGTGAAAAAATCAAAAAAAAAATAAAATAAAATAAAATAAATAAACTTTAATTTAATATAAAAAAATAAAATTGAAATCCATGTGTAGTTGTTAAACAGTACATATTTGCGTTTTATTGTAAAATTCATTCCTTTCTCATAATCACCCACAACATTTTTTTGGTAGCTGCCTCATATAAATACATTTTCGTATGTGTGCTTGTTTACATTTGAATGAATGCGTGCCTGTTGTGCTTTTTTATGCTTTCCTTTTGCTTCCCACGTTTCCCTATTTTTCAGGCAATGGGATGTTTCACATCAAATTCAGCAAGCAATTCTCGTTCTCTCTCGCTCTTGATCGGTTCACATTTTTGTTTTTTTTTTTGCATTAAACAGGTATTTTTTGCATTTATGCCTACTGCTTTTATCGGCCATTTTCGTGCAACACTTGTGCGCTAACTTGTTTGTGCGTGCGTGAATATGCATTCGAATACGTTTTTTTTTGTTTCATTTTTATTATCGCATGTGTACATATGAGTGCCTATTCACTTTAGAAACTCGCCATTTCCAAAAGCACAGTCAACAACAACAATAGCGAAACTTTGCAAGAGGGCGCATACAATAAAAACAACACATTGTATCCAACGCAAAAATGGCCACTAAAGCAAAAAATGGCGATTCATCATCATCGCTCGGTTGGCTGTTCGGTCAGTCAGTTGATTGCGGCGTCCATCTATGGTGCTGTTACAATTATTGTTAGTTTGTAAACAGCCATTCTTGTTGTTCTTGGCGAACTCTAACCATCTATTTATGCTTTCTATTGTCCATTTAACAAGTTTCTGCATTTGCTCTGACTCAAAGTGGCACAGCGAGAAAAGTTAGCATAGAATTGCTTGACTCTCTCTTTGGAATATCGTTTTCAATAGTTTCCTCGAATTCCTTTAAATTGTGTCCACTACGTAAAATTTTAATGTTCTCGTTTATGCTACGAGTATTTCTTTCGGTGCAGGATTAGTTACCTCAATGAATGATTCGTTACCAGGCACAATCTCTTTTCTCATCTCATTTTTCTTTTTGCAGTTTGTTCCCAATTGATAAACACTGTTTGTCAAAAAGTTTCGTGTGGGCAATGCATTCATTGTATAACAATTAAAACAAAATTATACTCTTTAGTCTTACAAAAGCACTCATTCACTTCCATGTACAAACATACTAGGGCGGGCCGAACAAAAAGGAATTTGGTTTATTTTTTACTAAACCATATCAAACACTTACCACAAAAAAATAACCGAGAAAGGAGTACTTAAGTCTGTTGGCGATTAGGGCTCGATTTATCCACTAAAATTTTTTGTTTTAAATTTATTTAGATAATTTTATCCATATTTATATTTTTAAAAAATTAGGTGGCAACCGCTAAAATATTTTTAAATAAATTTTTTTTTTAACAAATCGGGCAATGGGCTCTCGAGATAGTGGTCGATATATGTATGAAGGAATAAATTAAATTCGTTTAGGTGGCAACCCCGCTTGAAAAGTGGCAACACTCAAATACTAAATCTGTGAATGAAGCATACAATCTACATATATGCCAAATTTGACAGAAATCGCTTTAGCCGTTACTGAATTAGTGATCGATATACATACATACATACGGACGAATAAATAAAATGGGGCTAGGTGGCAACCTATTTTGAAAATATCTTCGATGGTATACAGCGGAAAATACCTTTTATTTGATACTCATGTTGACATATTATTATCTTGCTGAATATTTCAAGAAAAAAATACAGATATGTGGCAGCCTTGTAAGCAGCCGTAAGTTGCCACACGCAAGAAAAAAAAAAAAGAAAATTTGAAAGTTTGCGATGAGGATGCACTTCAAATTAATATTTGAAAGGCTGTAAGTTTTCAGGCAAGTAAAAGGGATACTTATAATATGTTTAAAAAAAAATAGGTAAAAAAATTGTTCGGTAAAAGATAGACAAATCATTTTCCACATACAATTCCCAAAAAACGGAAATAGGATTTTTGGCCCACCCTAGTATTTATAGCTTTTTTAAGAAGAAAGCAAGACAACAATTGACACTTTAGCACTTTTCTGTTGTAAATGTATATTTGTTATTATTTTGCCTAAATTTGGTGTTTCTTCTATTTAAAATTGAGGTGCTCTAGCAGTCATTGCACTCACCGTGCAAAACAACAAATTCGCATTTGCGTACAAAGCTGCACACTCAACCATCCATATCTGCGATTGATGAAGGCAGCGCTTCAGGTTTCTAAGTGCCTCGCATGTTTGCTGATAAACATATTCAAACATACACATGTACCTATTCATTATCTATTGCTGAGACATACAAATTTACAGAGGTATATACTATGTACTTAGGTAAAATAAGACCAAGAGACAGACTATCTGCTTGACTTTGCAAAATTTTATTTAGCTTGCTATATAGACAAATTATTTTTAAATATTTTCAACAAATAACCGCATCGAAACGCAGAGCGCATAAAAAGTTCATTGACACTAGGTGTTGTTGCGTTGGTGAGCGAACAAAGTATTTTTTTATTAATAGTTTTTAATACACGTAGCAATAGCATTTAACAAAAACAACCAATGAATGCGAAACACTCACGCGAATGCTGCAAATTTTTGCTTTTCAGTATTTACAGATGCCCATGAACCTAGCAACAACGACGCCATAAAACTACTTGGGACATGTTTGCATTTTTAGGTGATTTGAAATTATTGTTCCCGTTTTAGCGTGTATGTTGTCAGCAAAATTAGGATGCGAAGACTGGTAGATTTGATTTTCATTGTAAACAATATAAATTCCAGGAAATCTCAATATAGTAGGCATTGGATCAGAATAATTTTTTTTTTTTTTGCCGTCGTACTCATATCTGCAACGCTACCAAATTTAATTTTTTTTTTTTTTTTTTTTTAGAGATGCCACATTACCACTCAAGAAGGGTTTAAATCTGCCGTTCGGACGTTCCTAAAACGATCCTTATATTTGAGGTGATATATGATTTCCCTAAAATTCTGCGAATTGGTTAATGCTACAAAAAAATTATATACACCCGATTAATAGAGGAATAAACAAGGACTTGTGCTGCATTAACCGTTTCTTGCTGGAGGAGTTTTTTATTGGACAAATATCGATTTTAATTTTATTCGGACGTTCCCGTTCGGACGTTCCAGTTTTTTTTTAAGGGAAAACGTAAACTTTTTTCACAACAAAAAAAATATTGAGCACATATTTTATTGTAATTGATATAATTAAGCAGAAGTATACATTCATTATTTGCACATTCTAAGAACCACAGGGGTGATTTTAAAAACTAAACAATTTTTTTTTGGTAATTAGTAACTGACTGGGAGGTTTAAGTTAAAGAGCTAATTTTTTGCAAGGTTTTCTTATCAATTACCAACTTTTGAGGGGATAACACCCAAAAAAAAGTTTTTTTAATCACCCTAAAAATTAAAATGTTTGTATGTAGGGCTGGGTCAAGTTGCTTACTAAACGGATTGACCGATTATATCTTAATTTGGAATACTAACTTTAAGTTTTGCATACAATTATCTTGAGGCATTTTTTTTCGTTCGGACGTTCCAGTGTATCAAATCACCTAAATTCGGGAATCCTTCTAGCTTGGAGAATAAATTTTGTGCGACCGGAAAGAGCATCAAAACTGTGTTTTGGGGAAAAAAATTTTAATGAAATTTAAGAGGTGTGTATGTTTTTTTTACTACAAAGTTTATTTTGTGTCGGAACGCTTCAAAAAACACCTATTTGCATTCATTTATATATGATTTGGAGTAGTTTTCCCGATGTATCTATTATAAGCTGCATAGGGCCGACGTATGTCTAGATATTTGTATAAGTCATTGTTTGCCAGGCGCTTTTGTAGGAAATTCGCAGATGTATTTCAAAAGTCATAACTACTCAGCTACAACAAGTAAGGAAGTCTAAGTTCGGGTGAAACCGAACATTACATACCCAGCTGTGCACATAAAATGCTGTTATTCTTTGTTTTGTATAGTTAATGGTGTTAAAAGCCTGGTCAGTAATACATATGTACATGGTTTCATTCTGGACTCATTTTGCATATTCCGGTTTCCTAACTCTCGTTTAGAGAACTTTAGTTCAAAAGTGGGCGTGATCGTTCACCGATTTTTCTTATTTTCTGTGGTAGTACTCTACATAAACATAACATGCCTGGTACCTAGTTTCGTAAATCTATCTCACACCGTTCTGAAGTTGTTAGCAGTCGAATTTAAAAATTGGGTAAAGAATATGAAAGTTGATGTATGTACCAAATTATATTATTATAGCGAAATCAGTTAATTAGATATGGACTTTTCAATATTTCCACCTCCTTTCAATATAACTTTTATGAAAAAGTAGGCGTGGTCGCGAAGCGATTTCGTTTATTTTCTATAGCTGAATTTACCACAACAATAGTATGTTCTCTACGAAATTTCCTTATACTAGCATAAACTGTTCTGAAGTTATTAAGAGTCAAAATTTTAAAATTTCTTCAAATATACGTGGGCGGTACCACGCCCCCTTTTCAAAATTTTTTATAAAATCGGCCTTAGAACATCTAAATCAATACATATTGCAAATTTTATCATTGTAGCTGCTTCTAATATTGAATTAACCCATTTTATACGTTTTTCGAAATTTTCGATATCGAAAAAGGGGCGTGGTTATGGTCCGATTTTACCCATTTTCAATAGCAATCTATTCTGAACCCAAATAAGTACGCATGCCAAATTTGGTGAAGATATCTCATTATTTGCTCAAGTTATCGTGTTAACGGACAGACGGACGGACGGACGGACGGACGGACAGACGGACGGACATGGCTCAATCAAATTTTTTTTCGATCCTGATCATATTGATATATGGAAGTCTATATCTATCTCGATTCCTTTATACCGGTACAACCAACCGTTATCCTAACAAAGTTATAATACCCTGTGTACAAGTACAGCTGGGTATAAAAAAATATTGGTGATAGCAGGAAGCACCTAAGTTTTGTCAGAACCGGTGTTCCAATATGTATCTATCAAATTTTGCAAGGTGATTTGTGACAAACGTGCCTACATAATAATATCAAAAAGTTTGACCTAGATTGGTTTTCAAATTTTTTCTCTTTGGTTGACACATTTTCGGAAGCGCCCATATGTAGTTGGGAACAATATGTTGCAGATTTCTTCACATCTAACTAGTCTAGATAGAACTTTGGCTAGTTCATACACATACACATTAGGGTGATTCAAATAAAAAAAATTTTGGTTTTTTTTTTCGGTCTAACCCCTTGAAAATTTAGGTATTGATGGTAAAATAAGCCTTGCAAAAAATTAGCGCTCTAACTTAACCCTTAGGGGTGGCTATTTTTTTCGCCCTTTTCCATACATTTTGTATGGGGAAAAATGGCGTTTTTTTTAAAGTGGATTTTCTTTTAATTTTTGAAACTTTTTTGAAAATATTTTTACATACTCTTAAAGTTGAAGCTTTGAAGCTTCCAAAATGGTAAGCCATGTGCGAATATCTTAACTAATAAAATAATTACAGCCATTTAAAATTTACTAAATTTTATACGTGTTTCTGTGTATGTGTGTGCAATACTGCAAAACTCAGTGGTTTTTAAATGGCTGTAATTATTTTAACAGTTAAGATAATCGCACATGGCTTACCATTTTGGAAGCTTCAAAGCTTCAACTTTAAGACTATTTTAAAATATCTTAAAAAAAAGTTTCAAAAATTGAAAGAAAATTCACCTTGAAAAAAATACCATTTTTCCCCATACAAAATGTATGGGAAAGGGTGAAAAAAATAGCCACCCCTAAGGGTTAAGTTAGAGTTTAAGGCTTATTTTCTCATCAATACCTAACTTTTTAGGGGGTATGACCAAGTCGACATTTTTTTTGAATCACCCTAATATACATACATACATACATAATATTTTCATATGTACAGTCACCCATCTGAACATGTCATTGACACACTTTTTGGTTTAAATTAATGAATTTCTAAATATTTATAATTTCGCACTCCCGTTTGATTTAAGTTTATCTACAAAGTAACAAGTTATATACACTTATGTATAGAGAAGATGATTTTGCAAAACCGCGCATCCTCGCTTTAATTAAACCAAACCTGTTTATCGCCCGAAGTGGCAACACTCAAGTTAAAAGTCTCAGAATGAAGCATACTATCTCCTATATTCCAAATTTCATCCATACCCATATCATCATAAGATATAAACAGCTTAGTGGAAGATCACCAATTTTCAAATATGTGGGAAAAACGACGTAAAGCTCTATTTCAGAATCTCGTTCGAGAAAGTCGACTGTCAGAATTATTTTCAAAACGCTCTAGCTAAGCGAAAGCTCAGATATGGCTGTTTGAATCAAAAGCTGACGTCGATATGCACTAAAAAAACTTACTTCCTAACTAAAAGAGTTAAGATACGCCCTTCCAGTACAAAACATACCAATGTTCCAGATTGTGTGGCCGCCAAATAAAAGTGAAACGAGTAAAGTGAAATGAAAATCGAAACTAGAACTTCAAACCTTGCTAAAACCTTAGCATTCTAGACTACTAGCAAACATAACGCACAAAATTCCAAAGTGAACTTAAAACTATTTTGAAGGCCAACAACCAAATCAAATGCTTGAAGTAGAAACTTGTGCCTACCATTTATTTTTTCAGAAGTTTTTTTATATTGCAATTAAAACCAATTCAACTGAGTACATATATTTATATAGTTGTGTGTAGCATAATTTATGAACTTAATAAAAAAAAAAACTTTTCGAACAAAGAATTTTTGTATTCGTTAAAATGCGTGAGCAACAAAAACTATGCACTCACCAATGAATAGTTTTGCATAATCAAATGGAGAATATATAAAATGCGTATAAGTGGCAGAGACCGCGGCAGAGGCAATTAAAAGTATAAATTATATTTTCTAGGCGGATGCGTAAAGCCCAACAACTACACAACACTGCGTACACATCAATAGAATCGAATTTATAAATCGCCAAACGAGGGTCCAAGAAAAACTAATAACCTTGAAATGTATAGAAGCGATCATTCCACTCGGCATGCAAAATTTGTCAATGAGCGCAACGCACCGAAAAAAACCACACTCACGCACACATACATACGTGAGGTACACATATCTCCAAAAAAAAATATCTAAAAAATGGAATAGTGAAAAAGTCATACAGAAGGCAATAACGCATAAACATGCATAACCTGTAGTCTAAACAACTCGTAGTAAATTTACTCAGAGTTGAGTACCAAAAGGAAGCAGTTTATTTTACATTGTTTTTTTTTTCTTTTGTCATTTCATTTTTTTATTTTTTTTTTATTTTTTATATATATTTTTTTAATTACTTTTTATTTGGTTTTATTTTGATTTAATGTATTTTATTTTTATTTTTTTATTATTTTTTTTTATTTTATTTTATTTTTTTTTATTTTATTTTATTTTATTTTATATTATTTTATTTTATTTTTTTTAATTTTATTTTATTTTATTTTATTTTATTTTTTTTTTTACATCATTTTTTTATATACACAAATTCAAATCCCTCAAGGCATTTTGCTAGCCAGTTAAATATATTTTCCCGAAAACACTAGTCACAAACTAGTAATATTTCTGACCAGTTTGACGTTTCACTGTCGTATATGATCACAAACACAATCACGCATGCGGTTATGCGTATACGCAAACATGCAAAAGTTAATTAACAAACAAAATAAACGCAACATTGTAGCACAAAAACAGCAACAACAATAGCAATGAGCGCAATAGCAGCGAACAACAAAAAAGCTAGAGCTAACGCTAGCGCTAGCAATGGCAGTCACAACAACAACAACAATGGTAGCCGAGTCAGAGGCACCAGCAATAAAAATAAAACAAAATAGCCAAAGTGGCTCTAAAGCACCAACCGAATTCATAAAAACGACAGAGAACAACCAGAATATGTAGAATAGATAAATGTGGATAAAAAAATGCTAATAAACAAATGAACAAAGAAACGCAACTCGTAAAATAGAAGAATGCGTAGAGCAGCAAAAACAGCTTAAAAATAAAGAATATGTTCTAGGTATAAAAAGATAGAAAAAAAGCTTAGCTTTGAGCGCACAAAGAGATGGAGAGTATACTATAGACCCAACAGTCGTTGAAAATGCAAAAATTTGTGTGAACAAGTTGGAGCTATGTATGTGAAGTTAAAAAAAAAGTTAAGAACGTGTGGATTTGCGTTAGGATGCAAAAAAAAGAGTAAAAGTAAGATTGCGAAAAATAATTTCTTTGCTTTTTTACATATCTATTTACTATCTATGTAATTATAAAAAAGAGCCTCAAAATCACAAAGAACCCCTACAGCGACAGAGAATACCGATCAGCAGGTAGTAAATAAAACAATTTATCATTAGGTTGACGGTGCAGTTAATTAATAATTATGAAACAAGTTAGGAAAATAGTATGCGTTCAAGCTATAGAGAAGATTGAAGAATTCTTGAAATATGTATATTAAGAATTCAAAAGCTTGATAATAGATTTTTTCGACATTGTATTTTTTTTATTTTATTTTGTTTTATTTCATTTTATTTTATTTAATTAAAATTTTTTAATTTTAATTTTTTTTTTTTTTGCTTTGTTTTATTTTTTTTTTTTTTTTTTTATTTTATAATATTTCATACTGTTTTCTGTTCTATTTTATTTTATTTTATTTTATTTTTTATGTTGTTTTATTGGATTTTATTTTAAGGTGACCATCCGTCCTCCTTTGAGGAGGATTGTCCTCCGAAAATGCGGCTTGTCCTCCGAAAAATTTGTGTCCTTCTTGCCCTCCCTTTTTTTACGATTTTATACTCCTTTTTACAACCTTGATATTAAGTCGCTTTCTGGTTTGCACCACAATTTTCATACGAATTTGTGGAATCTTGCAGTCTTTTTAGGTAATTTCCCGTTGAGCTTGAGACTTGGAACACAGTTCATAACTCCGTGACAAAGCAATGTGAATGAAAAAAGTATCCGCTAGGTGGTGAAATTGAGATTCTTGCGATCGACTTTTGACTAACTTCCTGGCAACCTAGGGACTTGAAACTTAGCACGGTGACTACAATTTGTCGGTATAATTGAAAATTTTTGAAACACAGGGGAAATCTTGTGATCGATTTTTGAGCAACTTCCCGGTAAGCTATTGACTTGAAACTTGACACATTTGTCGGAACCCGTGCACAATGCAATCCCTCATCAAAAAAAAATCCGATAAGTTGGGCACGGATCGAGATATTTCGAAAACTATTTTGAAGTTGAGAATCATGCGATCGACTTTTGACTAAATTCCTGGTAACATAGGAACTTGAAACTTGGCAAAATTTCAATAGCTGGCGCGCCGGTCAATATAATTGCAACTCTTTTAAATGTTTTAAAACGCAGGGGGAATCTTGCGATCGATCTTTGAGTAACTTTCCGGTTAGCTAGAGACTTCAAAGTTTCGATCGTCTCAGTAATTTTTATGATTTTAGTGCATTTGTCCTCCTTTTTCGCTCGAAAATTATGGTCAACTTATTTTATTTATTTTATAATTTTTATATTATATTTTGTGTTTTATGTTTTTATTATTTCATTTTATTTTTATTTTACTTCATTTTATTTTTTTTTTTCATTCAATATTTTTACCTAATATTTTTTTATTTTATTTTTTTTTTTTTTAGTTTTATTTTTTTACTGGGAAATGAACTTCAGCATATATGTATGATTCCGACTGTACTATGATCACCATCAATACTTTGAGCACAATATCAGTAGTAGGGTCTAAATTTCGGTCCCACGAACTTAAGAACTTACAATATTACAGATGTTGTTGTAAGGCAGTTGATATATTTAGTTGTAGTTAATAAGACGGAAGTAAAAATATTATGTAATCGAATAGGCAGGTCTGTATATTTATGTATCTGTTTTCATAGAATTATGTATTCACTATCTAACTATACTTCGGTATATATGTAACTCGTTTGTTTGTCTATTCAAACTTAATCAATTCCTTAAGATTAAGTTCTGTACCTGCCATTCTAGGTAGATTGCTGGTTTTGTTTCCTTCATTGCGTCTAATAAACAACAAATAAAAATGCTTGTCAAATTCACCTTGAAAAGTTCATTCACGTTATTGTCCAAACGCATGATCGCAAGAAATAGCCAACAACAAAAAAAAAACAATACCTACAACACATGCGAATAGAGCATCAACATGTTAACAACAACATTTCAGTTGAGTAAACCGAACTGAAAAGGAAATATGTATGTAGGAACACAGCATCAGAGAGATACGAATTATTGCAATAGAAAAAGTCAGGGACCCAGACTTAAAAAAATATAGTTTGTTCCTTTGTTTTATGCTTATACATATGTATGTCTCATGAAACAAAGGAAACTTTTCAGCAAAATTCATTCAAATCGAAAGTTGTCGATTTCAACCTTTTGACCATTTGACATGGAATAACCCAATTCGAAAACATAGGTGGCAACACTGAATTGAATGCCGTAATTCCATAGCAAATTTATTTTGCTTCAAATAAGATATTGATTATTGGCAAAAGACTTTTCCTTGCGGCCACAAAGAACTTTCCCTGTTTCAAAATTAAAGTACCTGGGTGACCGAACTTACTCGGTATTTTCGATTTTGTCCAATAGTCTTACTTACCAACATTTTTTCCAAAATTCCTACTTACCAAAATGAGCTTTTCAAAATAGATTTTCGAAAAAATATCAAATAGGTGGTAGATTTATGAACCGCCACAAGTGGCAAATCCAAGCAAATCGGTCAATATGCGAACAAATAAATGAAATGCAGTAAGGTGGCAAGCCTAGGTGCCAGCTCAATTTTAAAAGATCATGTTTGGTATGCTGAACCCTACCCATATTGACATACCTTGCTCAATATTTACAAAAAAAAAGTGAGATAGGTGACAAC
>CAXKVI010000003.1:2363323-2380823 GCA_964058755.1 Campiglossa producta | reverse complement strand
AATGGACCCCAAAAAGACCCGAAAATGATTGCAAAATGATGACAAAAATGATTCCAAATTGATTCTAAAATGATCCAAAAATGACCCAAAGTGATCCCGAAAGTTACCCAAAAATGATTCGAAAATGCCCCCAAATTGACCCAAAAGTGATTCCAAAATGACGCCAAAATGATGCAAAAATGATCCAAATTGGCCCAAAGATAATTAAAAAAGTATGCCAAAATGATCCGAAATTCACCCCAAATGACCCAAAAACAATCCCAAAATTACCTCAAAATATACATACATATACATAAATACCTACGATTCAGTAAAATGGCAGCCCTGGTCAGCAACTCTTCTTAAAAATATTTTAGTTGGTATGTCGCCGAAAATACCTATCATTTGATACCCATATTGGCATATCTTGCTCGATACTTAAGAAAAAATTGAGATAGGTGGCAGCCCTGTAAACCGCCCCAAATGGCAACCCCTAAGTGAATATTCTCAGAATCAATCATACTATTTATATGCCAAATTTTATCCACATCGGCCCTGCTGTTCCCGAGATAGTACCGGATATACAAATAAACAAATTTACAAATATACACCCAAAAAAGAGTTTCCATATTTCAAGGAAAAATTTTCCTTATTTGGCTCCAAAGACATGGCTTTCTTAATTTAAAGACTTTTTTCCTCAATTTAAGGAAACCGTCTTTAAATTGAGGAAAAGTCTTTAAATTAAGGAAGCCATGTCTTTGGAGTCAAAATAAGGAAACTTTTTTCTGAGTGTACAAATATACATACATACATATAAGAATAGCTCGTTTAAACTTTTAAGATACAGATCTACATACTAGCTAATTCCCTGTGCAAGTATGTTATAGTGCTTTGCTGCTAATGTTGTAGTGCCGCAGCATATCCTTTTCACATCTATCCTTTGTATCCATCAACACATAGCACAATTGGTATATGGAGATCTGTGGCAGTGTAGCGTGTTGATGTCCCAGTTATTGTTGTGTCCCATTTACTTTTGGGTTATTATAGATTCACACTTTGCTGTTTGTTTGATAGCTTGCTGATAGCAGTTGTTGTTGTTGCCGGTCTAATGCTCCACATTTCGGAGGTTATTATACATACATACCACGGATATACTACATTCATATTTATGTTCGTTTATCCTTTTCGCAGTTTGCCTTTTTAATGTTTTTCCTTGTTTTCATCCGCAAAGTTGTACTTTTCCTAACGAAAACAAATTAGTCAACTCACATTAAAAATATATTTGTAGCTTTAGGTATGTGGGCTTGCGTAGGGAAATTAATGCTATAGTCAGCCTACTTTAGAGTCATTAATGGATGCAAATTTTTTAAGGATTTTAAATATTGAAACAAATATAAAACTTTAACAGCTCACAGTCCGTACATTACAGACATCAGAGCAATATCCATAAAGGTGGAGAGTAATAAAAGCCAATAGAAGAACTTTTAAGATTTTTGTCTGTCTGTCTGTCTGTTTGTTGTCGCATCAGTCAAAACCTGCTTTATAGATTTTAATTAAATGTTCACTGATATGATGCTAGATGCTGAAGTTAAAGTTTAATATCAATTCTACAGCGGGCGGTTGGATTGGTTCCGAGATTTTTTGATTTTTTGCTTGCCTGTCCATATGATGTTTGTACGCGCATCACCAAATAAGTACTGTATAGAACTAAATAACTTCTTCACCAATTTATTGCTGGAGGTCTACCTTAAGATATAGGAAACATTTTTTTTGTCGCCCCTTTTTTTCTCTCTTTAAAACTCGCTCGATTTATTAAACTTCAACGCACATAATGACGTTTTAAAGTTACTTTGCATTCATTTTAGGTTATCAATGCACCAACAAATATGAAAAATGTATCCGCACACATACTTACATACATAATTCTATATAAGTATAAGCTTAAGCACGCATCATTATATACATACATATGTATGCACCAATTAAATGAGATTTAATTATAATAACTTCGAGTGTTTACGAGGCATCAACGAATTTTTAATTAATTTCGTGAAAGGACATCTTAACGAAAAGCCTTTGATGAATTGATTTTGCTACGCACAAAACAGCCTACACACAAATCACCGATTACTGTGAAGAGTTCTATAGCTACTGCCGAACGCACTTTTTCTAATTATGCACGTAGCCATGTAGGTATGTGTACTTTATGGGTCATTCCATGTAAAAAGAAAGAAAAATAAGAATCACGCACAGAGGATGGAAAACCCGACAACAAAATATTATAGCAGCTCCGGCAACTCTGGTCTAAACCCACTCAATCGTGCTTTACTGGTTTTAAATTTTTTTTTATAATTGGGCAATTCACAAGAGGTATCGTATTCGTCTATCGTTATATGTTTCCATGGTTTCCAATATAAATTTTTTGAAAAATTGACAAATAGCACGATATACTAGAAGTTGTGAATTGCGTAAATATTTTAATTTTATTTTATTATTTTTATTTAATTTAATCTAATTTAATTTTATTTGACAAGATCCTTCAACAAGATCGAAATTGCAATCATCGTAGTTGGTGTTGTTTGTGAACTTGTTTTCGGCAAAAAAAAAATTTTAAAAGAATTATTTGATAAAAATTATTCGACTTGTCAAGTCCACAAAATTTTCAAAGTTCGTAATAATTCATTTTATTTATTCTTATATTTTTATACCTTTCATGAACATGAAATGGTATTATAACTTTGGTCCGATGTTTGTAAATATGAGAAGAAGAAGAGATAGACCCATCAATAAGTATACCGAAATGATCAGGATGACGAGATGAGTTGATTTAGCCATGTCCGTCTGTCCGTCTGTCCGTCTGTCTGTTTGAACGCAAACTAGTCCCTCAATTTTTGAGATATCTGGCTGAAATTTTGTATGTGGCCACCATTTTGTAATATAGGAATCATTTGTCGGAACTGACAAGATCGGACCAGTATAACATATAGCCCCCATACAACCGATTGTTCAGATATAAGGTTTTTTGGCCAAAACTTCTGCAATTTAAAAGTTAGGAACGTAAAATTTTGCAACTCGAGTACTTTCTATTTATGTAGTGTATATAGTGAAAATCAACAAGATCGGGCAAATGTAACATATAGCCCCCATACAACCGATTGTTCAGATATAAGGTTTTTTGGCCAAAACTTCCGCAATTAAAAAGTTAGAAACGTAAAATTTTGCAACTCGAGTACTTTCTATTTATGTAGTGTATATAGTGAAAATCAACCAGATCGGGCAAATGTAACATATAGCCCCCATACAACCGATTGTTCAGATATAAGGTTTTTTGGCCAAAACTTCCGCAATTAAAAAGTTAGAAACGTAAAATTTTGCAACTCGAGTACTTTCGATTTATGTAGTGTATATAGTGAAAATCAACAAGATCGGGCAAATGTAACATATAGCCCCCATACAACCGATTGTTCAGATATAAGGTTTTTTGGCCAAAACTTCTGCAATTAAAAAGTTAGGAACGTAAAATTTTGCAACTCGAGTACTTTCTATTTATGTAGTGTATATAGTGAAAATCAACCAGATCGGGCAAATGTAACATATAGCCCCCATACAACCGATTGTTCAGATATAAGGTTTTTTGGCCAAAACTTCTGCAATTAAAAAGTTAGGAACGTAAAATTTTGCAACTCGAGTACTTTCTATTTATGTAGTGTATATAGTGAAAATCAACAAGATCGGGCAAATGTAACATATAGCCCCCATACAACCGATTGTTCAGATATAAGGTTTTTTGGCCAAAACTTCTGCAATTAAAAAGTTAGGAACGTAAAATTTTGCAACTCGAGTACTTTCTATTTATGTAGTGTATATAGGGAAAATCAACAAGATCGGACAAATGTAACATATAGCCCCCATACAACCGATTGTTCAGATATAAGGTTTTTGGCCAATACTTCCGCATTTAAAAAGTTAGGAACGTAAAATATTTCACCTTTAGTACTTTCTACATATGTAATGTGTATAGTGTAAGTCAGTACAATTGAACACGTATAATATATAGCCTCCATACAATCGATTGTTCCGATAACTCGGATCCTATTATTTTGTAAGTTTTTTTAAATTATAACAAAGATGTGTAATGTGTATAGTAAATATAGTTAAATTGAAACAGGCTGTACTGGGGATCGAACAGTGAAAATCGTGACGCAAATTCATGAAAGGTATATAGCCTTCGGCACAGCCGACGACAACTTTCCTTACTTGTTTTTTATATTTTTTTTAAATTTTTTTTGTTTTTTTTTTTTGTTGTTTATTGTAAAAATGAAATGGTGAAGTCCAAAGGCGGATTTACACGGGTCGATTTTTGTAGTTCCACTATTGTCTATCTTCAAATACATACATGGTGTAGATCGATCTAATTGCTATTTACACGGTTGAACGAAAAAAATCAACTAGAAAATCGACTCGTGTAAATGAGACTTAAGGGTTAAGCTACAACGCTTATTTATTTAACTACTAACCTTTTAGGGGTGAGACCTAAAAAAACCGAACCTTTTTTCTTGGAATCAACCTAATGTAGTATATTTAATTTCAGTAACGAACCATTTCACCTTCTGCAAGAGTACGAGTGTAAACCGAGGTGGGGAAAAACTCTTCATAATATTCTACATCTCGATTTTTTTTTTGCTTCGATCCAATATGCTCTAACCGATACCTTGACGTACTTATTTAGAGGTGGGATTGTACCATAACTAAATGAGTACGGCCGTACCTATAATATAACCTTAAAAAACTCCGCGAACGGTCCACAATGGAGCACGTACCCATTCACGCTTACACCCATTCCCCATGCTTACCCCGTCCAACTTTCCACCCACCCATCCATCTGTAAAACAATTCAGCTAACCATCCATCCATCCATCTAAATATTCGTTTGAAGACTCATTTACTTGCACTTGTACGAGCATTTTATTAATATATCAAAGTGTTTGTGTGTAGGTTTATTAATTGATGAATGCGTCCCGTTAAAGGATAAAGTAAAATTGCGTGCGTTCGCGCGATGGGTTGTCATCCTGTCAGGCGCATATCACAGCGAACAGTAGCAGCAATTATGACTGTCAATGAGGAGATGAAACATTTTATGTAAAATTTATTTTTGCCTTAAGAGAGCGCATGCAGACGTACCTGTATATATATTTACATACATACATACATACATACATACTTACATACCTACCATATATATATACTTACGCGTAGCGGACATGCGGACATCCACTGTGGATAGAACAATTGCACAATAATAACAATCATAACAATAATTATAATGCGTGCCAGCAACGGTAATAGACCAACAACAGCAACAACAACAAAATGGCAATAAAGTATTTTCTGCGTGCTCAGACTGAATTTATGGAAAGAGAAAGGAATCGCATCGCATTGATTTTACTGTGGCAGGACACTCTCAAGCGTTGAACAATTTTGAGGCGACAGCGACATGGCAGCACTATGGTGTATGTAGTAGGTATGGCGACGCTATCAGGGTTAAGTTTCGTGAAAGTCGAAATTCAGAGAGAAGCCCCCTAATGTGAAAAGAAAAAAAATCAAAATAAAATGAAAAAAATTAAAACAAAATAGAATTAAAAAAGAATATAAACTTAGCTAAAAAATAAAACAGAAAAATAAATTAAAATGAAATATAAATATAGACAAAAAAAATTAAATAACCCGACCGAAAAAATAAAATAATTCGACCCCGCTTTAAAATTGTAAAACCGCCTCTGAACAGAATTTTGAAAATTGCATATTTTTAGGCGCTTTATTTTGCATATAAATCCGATCTTCACTAGTAGGCTAGCTATCGACTTACTTGTGTTTGGCTCGTTAGTATTTACGGCATTTTCATTATAATTATTTTTGTTGTTGTTGTTATTCTTAGCTATTTCACCAACACCGGTTCCGCTAATTAATGATTTGACGCAACATTTGCTGAGTGGAGCGCCATATGCAACAACTTGGTGCGCAGTCATGTCTTGCAGAAAAGTAAAGGGGAGTAATATAATAATTATACCCATCACATACAAATCATAGTTATTAAAACCTACCATTGCAAATGTCTTACATTCAAATCTCTGAACAGGTAGCATACAAATATCTTAAGAGGAGAATGTATCTGCCTTAGCAAATGCATTCGCAAAATGAAACATCCATTGGGTATAATACCATACTTCTAAATGAGCCGATTTTGGAAACTTGTATAAGCAAGGTGAAAAAAGTATTAAGAATTCCAGTGAACGGTACGCAATTCCACCCCCGCAGTCAGTAGCAACTCACAACTCTACGCACTTTAGCTTGAATTAGCATTACAACAGCGATTCGGGGAAATGAAGGAACAATTTTGAGTTTGCCATGCATAATAATTAAGCAGGGGGAGGGGCCTGGTGCACGCATCTCAAATCTCGTAACTACAACAACAAACAGTCGGTCGTTAACAATGATAACAATAAAGCAGTAGCAAGACAAAACCATCATCTAACCATTTCCAATTACTTTAAACACTGTCAACTCCTCCATGCTGCCACCCCCAGCTCCGTGAGCTTCGTTCCATTTATTAAACACTGCACACATACCAACACAATTCCCAGCTCAGACTCTACTCATTCTACTGCCATACGCACCTGCAATTCCACCACTGCGAACTTAGTCCATGCGTTCTCCACTCCACTGCAAACTGTCAAACGAGTTCTATAAAATTTGATCAGAGTAGTGGCTGGCGGGGGGTGGTGCATGCCCATAAATTATTATACTAAGCAGATGAGTGGTTGTTGAGTAGCAGAGAAGAGCGCGAGTGCCCGTTTTTTCAGTGTATGCGTGCTGAACACTTGGCTATTGATGTTGACTGTGACAACAAATGCAAGCGCGAAATTCCATTATGGCTCAAAAGTGTTTGTTTCGAGCATCAACAGAACAGCTGCAATATAACAATTAAACTCCAGCTGTTTGTAAGCACACTCTATTGAAGGTAGTTGATGGCAGATGAGTTCCGCCCCTGTGACTTTCCATAATGCTGTAACTAAGCGATACTGGTAGTTGTAAAGCCTTTTTAATACAAAAATCAATAAATTAAAATCTTGTTAGACTCCGTTTTGATGTATCGATACAGCTAGAACTTGGACGCTTTTTCGTCATCTGGACGTTTAGAAATAGGCTTTGAGAATTAAGTATTATGACTGAACTTCCCAAGAGAACCGTGAACTTCATTACCACAGCTCCTAACCGATAATCATTTTAACCGAGCAAATTCGGATCATCATAGTAACCAAAATATGGGCTGATTCAACCAAAATCTCGGTCAATTCTTATCCATTCGGAACGATCCCAAAACAGTCCCAAAATGATCCGGAAAATGGTCCCGAAACGATGCCGAAACAGTCCCTAAACTATCCCGAAAGAGTCCCGAAACGACCCCGAAACAGTCCCGAAATTATCCCGAAAATGGTTTCTAAACTATCCCGAAACAGTCCCGAAACGATCCAGAAACAGTCCGGAAATAGTCGCGAATCAGCCCCGAAATGATGCCGAAAATAGTCCCGAAATGATACCGAAAATGCTCCCGAAGCGATCCACAAACAGTTCCGAAATGATTCTGAGAATGATCCCGTAACAGTCACGAAATAATCCCGAAACAGTCCCAAAATGATCCCGAAACGAACCCGAAATAATCCCGAAACAGTCCCATATTGATACCGAAAATGGTGCCGAAACGATCCAGAAAATTGTCCCGAGGTTATGCCGAATGTATTGCGCATATGGGTATAATTTTCCGGGATCTCGAGGGACAAATTTTTCATTTGTAAATAACTGATTAAAAAATTAAGTTTTATCGTTATTCAAGAATTTCATAAATAAAAACAACGCGTTATTCATCACTTGGTTTTTTTTTTGAACAAAAAATTGCCACCTACTCATCACTCAATTTTTTTTGAATAATGAATAAAAATTTATTTTTAATTTTTTTCGTCACTCAAAAGTAAAATTTTGCCCATCTCTGAAGCATACTACATATCTCTATATACAAAATTTCATCCAAATCGGTCAATATGTGTCCGAGATAGTGGCCGATTTACGAAGGAATTATTAAATATGGCTAGGTACAACGCTAGATGGCAACCCTACTTGAGAATAGTTGATATGCCGCCGAAGCTATCTTATTTTGATACCTATATAGTCATATATTGCTCAATATTTTGGAAAAAATTGAGATAAGTGGAAACCCTGTGAACCCCAAGTGGCAACACCCAAGGCGAATTCATTACAGGTGGCATCCTCCCACCATATGGTTTCTTCTTCTTCCTTGAAAATCAAATCGTAGCTGTCAAATTGCTTATGTTGTTGCTTTGTCTGACATTTACAGCCACAAGGAGTGTGTGCGTGCGTGTAGATCTGAATTCGCTCAAACACACCTGTATGAATTCGCCTTGGGCAACACCCAAGTGGAAAGTCTTAGAATGGAGCATAATTTCTCTATGCCAAATTTCATCCAAAGGAGTCAAGCTAAGGTAGTACCGGATATGCAAATATATTTCAAAATCGCCCAAGTGACAAGGAAATCGTTTTCAAGGAATCAAAATCAGATACTTTGCCGAAGCCTTCTTGTATCTCTAAAACGAATTCTAATGTCCCGACTTTTGACTTTGAGCGTCTAAGTTTGAAAAATCATACCTTGACCCATTTTGAGTACCCGAATAGAGTTCAAATGTATGATCGACCCACCCACGTCAGTGGATTTTCTTGCGACGTCTGATATATGTATGACTGTATGCTGTGCAGTTATCGCGTTGTTACGACATTTGAATTTTGGTGCTTGGCCGCCAGCGCGAAATAGTAAATGTCGCATTGAAATATCAAAACTCAAATAGCAAAACAAATCAAATTCAACGAAATCGTTAGCAAAAAGCACAGCTGTTGCCGCGCAAAAGAAACATTTTGCCTTCAATATTATACGCCAACAACTACACAAGTCGGCTATTCGCATTCACATTGATTTTATTATTCATTTTTTATTGTACACGTACAATTCGAACGTCACTGGATCATGCAACGCTTTTGCTCATATTCTACAAGCATCAATACAACATACAACGCCTTCGGCTGCAAATCCTTTACAATTTTTTCTGCATTGCTAAGCTAGCTGGTCATCAAATATTCGTTTTTCCCGTTCATATCCTTGGTGGTGGGGCCATGTGCGAGTATGTAGATATGCGCTGCTGCTCCATTGGTATGTTGCAATTTTGAAATCGATAAATTGCAATTAATTTAATGGCCATAACGACGTGTATGAAATTTGTGAATAAATCATTCGTTTTTGGCGGTTGCGTTGGTCATATCGCGTTGTTGCTCATATCAGCTAGTGGTTGGTTGGCGTCGAATGGCCTGAGGTTGTTGCCATGACCGTTGCTTGTCAGCATTTGGGAGTTGAAGTAGTGGTTGTTGTTGTTAGCTACCTTGTATATTCTTATTGTATGTATTTTTTGTGATTTGCTCTTTCCTCTGATTTGTGTTGTGCCACACACGGATTTGTGCTGTTTCAAATTCAATATGCGTTCGACAGTGCGTATGAGTAACGTGAAATTCCAATTTGTGAAATTGAAAAAAAAAAATTGTAGATACATCTTTTAAAAATCCATTAAAGTCTTATCAGAGAATATGAGTTTTGATTTCAATTTTTTTTATTGATAATTATTAATAATTCGACTGGGATTCGAAACCTGTCTGCTCTACCACTGAGCTACATTGCATACATAAATGTTGTTAGAAAAATTCAATCTTAAATAAGCTTTCAAAAATAAATGAATACAAAAGATCCAGGTTTAAACCAAAATTTTAATGTTAAACCAAAAAGTTTCAAATTTAAACCGAAAAGTTTTAAAAATAAAATAAAATTTAAAAAATGTGCCCCTTGGCAGGATTCAACCGGGAAGTTTTCGTCGGTAAAATGCAATGACTTCAAAAAAAACCAAATAAAAAATATTACTCCGCTTTTTCATTTAGATTTTAAATCGAAACCAAAAAAAAAAATAAAAATGTATGTAGGTATTTGGAAGGTTTAAAATATTCCAAAAAAAAAATTTTAAAAATCGCTTAAACTTTAGACGGTCTTAACATTTAGGGCCTAATTATGTATGGCGAAAGATAGCTCAGACGAACGATTCGTCTGCTCACAAAATCGCAATTTCTTTCATTTTTGTTTTTTATGTCAAAGGAAAGTCGAAAATATTTAAAAAATCTATGGAGCGAACGAAAATGATTGATAATGCGATGGCGACGCGACATAATGAGGCCCTTAGGCTCATTTTTTTAACTGTGTAGAAAAATATCTTCTCAATCACTAATTGGTAAATATTTTTGGGAAATTTAAAAAAAAGATTTTCACTGAAATTAATCAAAAAAGTTTACTTTAAACAAGCAAGTTATTTTCTTATTAAAAAATAAGAACAAAAACTTAAAAGAAACAATTTTTTTAAAAATTGTAAAAAAAACAAGAAAATATTTTCAAAAATATGAGAAAACATTTTTGTGTTTATTTACAAATTTTGAAATCCTGGATTTTCTGAATATCAAGAAAAAATGTTCCAATTTCAAAATCATTCTTCGATTTTCTTGTTTGTCCCTTGTTTTTAGTAAAAAATTCTCTCCGTAACGTTAAAGAATAATCTGTGCATGTTCATCTATATAAATTAATACTCACTCTAACCTTGCACCTATGAAATATGCCTACAGCGTTCGAATATTCGGTGCAAGCAAAAACGGATACGTTAGCAAAATATTAATAAAGAAAAAAAAACTGAAAGTGAAAAGTATCACCTTTTGCAACAATCCAACTCTCGCTCAACCATGAAATTCATTTTTTCTGGTAGAACTGCAAGTTACACACGAATAGGTACGCAGGCTTTTGTATATATATATTTTATATATGTATGGACGTATGTATATTAGGGTGCCTCACACAAGAAGTTGTGCTTTTTTTTAGAAAATATTTTTAAATTTTATTCACTCTAATTAACTTCTGAATAAAAGTTCCACGGTCTCCTATTTAAGTGTTGTCACTAGAAAGTTTTGATAAGGTTGCCACCTACCGGAAATTTAAAAAACATTATGTGAAAAATGTTAATATTTGTATCAAAGGAACGGCAATCTAGTTCGTATTACAAAAAAAAAATAATTTTAGCTACTTTTACCACATAGAGTTGCCACCTTATCCCATTATATTAAGTTTTTGGCATATCGACTATTCCTTTTTTTAGTGTTGCCCCTAGGAAGTTTTTATGTTTTTGCAGGGTTGCCATGCATTTCAATTTTTTTTGTGTGGGATATGCTAATATTTATTGGTATCTAGCAGAAGGTCTTGTTTGAAAAAAACATTTTGAGGCAGGATAACCATCTAGGGTTGCCACCTTTCAGTCCGTTGAAAATTATGACGCTACAGGGTTGCCACTTGTTCGTTTTAGAAGCTTGAGTGAAGTATGCTAATATGTATTGATATCAAACGAAAGGTTTTTGAAGTATCAACAAAAAGTTTGGACAAAAATGTTTTCAGGTAGAGTTGCCAACTCATATCCGCTCTTAGGTCTTTAACGTTTCGAAACATTTCTGTGCATTTTTTTATTAATATAAATTTCTACAATCGCAGCTCTCTTAAACAAGGTCTGTCACTTAGAAAGTTTTTCAGAGATGCCACCTAATTGAAACTAAAAAGTCAAATAAAATATATCTCGTAAGTTAAACTTAATAAAGATGTATCTGAGTATTTATTAGGTTGAAAGGAGGAATCTTAAACTTTCTCTACGTGAATCGTGCAAATTTTTCAAAATACGAATATTTTTCCTGCAGCAACAAATAGTAAATTCAATGCAAATACAAACATGCGTATAGGGCTCTCAAAAATTTTTAACCATTTTTTTTTTTTTTTTTTTTTAATTTTTTATTTGTTTTTTTTTTTTGTTTTTGTATTTTCAAGCTGTATTCATACTTTATAGACGTATATACATATGTTGTTATTTTTTCATGTTGGCCAGTTAGCAATAATGACAAATATATGTGCGCACCATTAAAATACATCAGATAAATGGCGAAATGAAAAACGTGTCGCTTCACTACATTCTACAACAAACTGTAGTCAACCACACAGCTCCCACTAACAAACTCGCGGCACAAACACTCACTCGGCACACAATTTAAATGGGAATGTATTTGTTTATGATTCACTTCACATATGAAATACTTCAATGCAGCTTAATGCGTTGGGGTCAGCGTGTGGCCGTTTGCCAGTACCAGCATTTTAACGTTATCTACACCGGCACAGATCCATAAAGGTACTCGCTGAATGACACCCAAGCAAGTCTTGTAACGAGCAAATGCTTTATGAGTGTGCCGCTGCGTGGTGGAAATACGTGTGGTATGAGTGATTTTTTTGGTAGTACGTCAAGCCATAAACAGTTTGTGCATTAGGGTGTCTCTGAAGAAAGACAGTTTTCACCGAGTTACCATTCTATCTAACTTAAAGTAATTCACTTGAATCTTTAAAATATTTTAACTCCAATGAAAGTAAAATTTTGCATCGAAATGCGTGCTCGAAATTTCTTCATCTCCTACAGTATTATGAGTTTGTTGTTAGTGGCAAAAATTTACTTTCCACTGAAATCAATACCACCGTGCACACATACATACACACACAAACGTACGTTTAAGTTTTACTTTCACGCTCAAAAAAAAAAATAAATTGTCGTAAAAGCTTTTTCACCAATTGGCTTCTAAAGTTTCAATGACTCAGAATCCCCCAATTGAAAACAGTTTCAACTTTTTGCACTAAAATTACGCACCATACTAAGGCTGCTATACTTGTGTAAATTTTGTGAAAATTTAAATAAGTGGCAACCCTGTGAAAACTTCCCAGTGGCAACAGCTAGAGAGAAGAGCTTTAGAGTAGAGGGCCACCCTAAGTGTTAACTCTACATCCAAATATTTTTATTCGAATACGACGTGAAATACCTTCCGTTTGATACCAATATTAGCATATCTCACATAATTGGAGACAATATAAATACGCAGCAACCCTATACAACTTTCAATTGGCAACACTTAGAGAGGACAGCTTTAAATATATCATGTTGCCTATATTCAAAAGTGCTCGAGATAATAGCAAATATGCCAAAAAATAAATATAATAAGATTATGTGGGAACCCTACGTGGTAACTCTTCCTACAGCTTTTTTTGTTTAAATTCGACCGAAATACGAAAATTCCCTTCGTTTGATACCCATATTGAAATGTCTTATTTTATTACAGAACAAAAATTAGGTGGTAACCCCAATAAAGCATCCTAGGTAGCGTATCTTCATACCGAAATTTATCCCAATCGGTCAATAGGTTCTCGAAGTTTTACCAATATATTCATAGATACAAATGAAGTAAAAAATAAAATGCGATTAGGTAGCAACCTTACTTGAAAATACCTTAGTGTCAAAGATTTTCTTTGATTTTTAACTAAATCCTCGTGCCTAGGGGCTTCAAATTTAGTATGCAGTTCAAAACCTGGCGGCAGTTGAATTGGTGGCAAAAGAAGTTCGACTAGGTGGAGCGTTGGTCGAAATAACTTAACAAAATCTTTGAAAATCTTGCTGTCGATTTTTGAGTGACATCCCGTAAGCTAGAAACTTGAACCTAACACGTGAACACACACACCGAAAATGCCCAGTAGGTGGCGCACGGATCGTGCCATAAAATCGTAACTAGCTTCTGAGCGACGTAGAGACTTGAAACCTAGGACATAGTTCAGTGACAATTGAATTTGTTGGAAGGGAATTTTCAGTAGGTGTTGCGGTCGAGAACCCAATGGCAATGCAATATTCGTTCGAAAAATTTCGCTAGATGGCGCTTGAATCGAGCTATTTAGAAAATTCGTTTGAGAATCCAGCTTTATGGCCCGGTTCTTCAGTACAACTTTAAAACACAGACAAAGATGACAAGAGTTTATCTCATACAAGTTTTCCGTTTAAATTAAGCTTAACAACCCGGGCCCAAATGTGTTTCTAATTTTACTTCAGTTTAGTTTGAAAACTGGTAGCCCTACATGGCCACTACCCAATAAATTAGGACAATAACTATTTTCATATTAAACTAAAGTTAAAAATTTTAGTAACTCATTTAAAATTTATTTTTCTTGGGCGTCATGCAGAATGTTGGGGGGAAAGGGTGACATAAAACCGCATTACAACCTTTTCATACACTCACACACACACATGCACTCAAGCTTCTCCAATTTTCTCTAAGTTCCACTAACGGCTAATGTGCTCCTCTACAAGTGACGGAGTGTGAGTGAATTACAGGAAATTTTTATGGCCAAAGGGAAGTGGCAAGCTTTTGAGAACATACAATTTTGATGGTATTGGTTAATGCGTGTGCATAAAATGCCAAAAGGGATGGCATGGCTGCTGCAAGGCATCAAAGCAACTAAATAAAGAACAAATTGATGTACATAGTTTCGATGGCCAGCTGGCACCAGCCGAAAAAAGCAATGGCAAAAAGGAAAAATTGTATGTTGTTGTTTTAATCAACAGTTAACACACAGCCTCACACATATGTAAGTATACACGTACGTGCGTAATTGTATACTTGTGTACTTATCCTTAGCAGGCAGCGCCTACTCTTTGCAATGAGTGCTTTTTCCAGTTGTTCTTATGGCTGCTTTTGACCTGCTCGAGTGGCTGCTGTGTAAACCAAAAACCAAGCGAGGCTTTCGTGCTAGAAACGCAGCTGCGTCCATCAGCTTGTATACGCATTGTCGACTTTACAAGTTTGCACCCACCACCCCCTCAACAAACACACCCACTGAACACAGTCTTTTAGAGGCTTGTGCTTTGGTAGTTATGGCCATGGTTAAGTTGAAAGTTTTCGTGCCTAGCCAAGCAGTATACTCGCTTTGTTCTTGTTATGTGCCTGCACTTCAGGCAACACCACAGCAACGGTTCCTATTACTAAACACACCCGCACTGACATGAACACAAACACCCACCCACACATGAGAATTCGTAGTGTGTGCTACCAACATCATCGCATTGCCTGCCATTCTCACAATTTTCACAGTTGGTAGGCAGCCAAATCCTGACGTTCGCTTTCTTGTTAGCTCAAGAACTTTTACTTTTGCTGATTCTTGTTTTCTTTCTTGTACTTCTCCGCCCACACTCTCATCTTGCATCTGGCAATTTTTGCCTCTTCCTGCATTAGATTTCTGTTCTTGTTTCCAACAACACCTTCGGTTTACTGACATTATTTCTTTTACTTCGCCACAGTTGCCTTTGTCGTGTTGCTTTACTTGATGGGAAGCGAATGTTTTTTTTTGCTAAGATTATAGACCTGGTATTCGATTATGCAGTTTGAGTTGAAATATTTGGAATATTTCAAGGCACTGAACTTTAATTTGCACTACTATGTCCTACAAGTAATCCTAATTTCGACACAGTGGCAGAAAGGCAGTTTGTGCAATTGAAAGCCTTCACTTTTTTATTTTCTTCTGCTTTATTTTACTTTTTTGTTTTATTATATTTTGCTCAGTTCTACTGCATTTTATTAAATTTTTTACCTTTTTTGATTTTGTTTATTTTTATTATATTTTAGTCAATTCTATTTTACTTTATTTATTTTTTCAATTTTATTTTTTATTTGTTTTTCATTTTTTTATTTTATTTTATTCTGCTTTATTTTACTTTTTTGTTTTATTACATATATTTTGCCCAGATCTATTTATTTTATTCAATTTCTTCGTTTAACTTTACCTTATTGCACTTAATTTTATAATGGTTACTTTTCTTATATTTTACTTTATTTATTTCATTTTTTTATTTTTTTATATTTTTTTCTTTTTTTTTCTTTTTTTTTAATTTTTTATTTTATTTTATTTTTTTTTTATATTTTTCGTTCTAATTGATTGTACTTTAATTTTTTACTTTTATTATATTTTACTCAATTCTGTCTTACTTTATTTATTTTTTTATTTTATTTTATTTTATTCTTTTTATTTTTAAATTTTTTTTATTTTTATTTCATTTTATTTTGATTTATTTTAGTTTATTTTATTTTGTTCTATTTTATTTTACTCAATTCTGTCTTACTTTATTTATTTTTTATTTTATTTTATTTTATTTTTTATTTGTTTTTTTTTTTTATTTGTTTTTTATTTTTTTTTTCATTTTTTTTTAAATATTTTATTTTATGTTTCTTTATCTTTTAGCTTATTTAATTTTTTTATTATTTTGTTTTATTTGATTATAATATTTCTTTTTATTTTATCTTATCTTATTTTATTTTATTTTATTTTATTTTATTTTGTTTTATTTTATTTTATTTTATTTTATTTTATTTTATTTTATTTTATATTATTTTATTTTATTTTATTTTATTTTATTTTATTTTATTTTATTTTTTTTATTTTATTTTATATTATTTTATTTTATTTTATTTTATTTTATTTTATTTTATTTTATTTTGTTGTATTTTATTTTATCCTATTTTTTTATTTTTTTTTTCCTCATTTAGTTTTTTTTTATTTATTTTTCCTTATTTTGTTTTATTTTATTTTATTTTATTTTATTTTGTTGTATTTTATTTTATTTTATTTTGTTGTATTTTATTTTATCCTATTTTTCTATTTTTTCCTCATTTAATTTTTTTTTATTTTTTTTTTTATTTTTTTTTTATTTTATTTTATTTCATTTCATTTTATTTTTTTTTCTTTATTTAATTTTTTTTTTTTTTTATTTATTTTTTTATTTTATTAATTTTGTTTTATTTTTTTTTATTTTATTTTATTCCATTTTATTTTTATTTTTATTTTTTTTAGTTTATTTTCTTTTTTACCATTTTTTTTTCTTTTATTTTACTTTATTATACCAAAATTATGGTCCTAGCTTTCTTCCCCTTCTTTTTTTCTATGTCAGCATCTTTGTTTCGTGCTTCATTTACCAAAATGATTTGACTCACATTCTCATGCAACCTTTCATACCTATCTACAAGAAATAAACATCACTGTCAAGTAGAGTATCTTTGTAGCATAACAAATCATAACGAATGAGAAATGCAGCTAAACGACGCAGAACTTTTGCCAAATATGAGATCCAAAGTTAAAACTGATGATATCTTCTGGCGTTTGGAATTTTTTAATAAATTCAAAACCCAGACGTTTTCAAACGCAACTAGGCAGTCATCAGCAACTCAATTTAAAACTTCTCGGCGAGCATTCAATGGCGTTGTAACACACTTACCTAGTTTGCTGTGGAAAATCAGTGTCCGCCATTCAATCAGTCAGTGTGTTTATTTGCAAATTTCGGTATTTTGGCCACAATGAGCAATTTGTATAATATTATGGGGTTAATTACGCGTCTAGTCTCATACTCCACATAATTTGGTATTCAATCTTACTTTTGTGAATTGATGCTTTAAAATGTTTGAACAGCGTAAATAATTTCAACGA
>CAXKVI010000003.1:1650823-1653323 GCA_964058755.1 Campiglossa producta | reverse complement strand
TACAAAATAGTTATGAAGAAACTCCGCCTACCAAATCAGATGATGGACGAGGATCGCATGAAGAATATCGTGGAAACGCTATACCTCAGGCAACCAACTAGGGAAGAGGAACATGTAGCACGAAATGACCGAAACGTGGTACCTTTCAATGAAGAAGAGCTCAAAGCAGCCCTGCGTAGCATGAAGGCAGGAAAAGCCCCAGGACCAGATGGAATTCCTGCGGAGGCAATCAGATTAACTGCTAATAATTGTCCAGAATTTTTGTTGCACATGTACAACAAATGCTTAGAGGCAAGTGTCTTCCCTGCCAGATGGAAGACAGCACGGCTCGTCCTTATACCGAAGGGTAAAGGGGGACCCAAACTCTTCATCATCCTTTCGCCTACTATGTATGCTCGACACAGCGGGGAAAAATGATGGAGAGCCTTATAAAGCAACGCAGCCATAGCAGATGAGGGTGGGCTCTCACACCGGCAACATGGCTTTCGGAGAGTGCACTCCACAATAGATGCCATAGCCGAAGTTGTAGATGCAGTTCGGAAGGCCGAGACGGCAAGCCACCAAGCAAGGCCGGTAGTACTATTGGTGACGTTAGATGTTAAAAAATGCTTTTAACTCTGTCAGGTGGGAGGACATGCTTCACGCATTAGAACGCTGCTTCAAGGTCCCTATATACCTGTTAGATATATTGAGGGACTACTTAAGAAACCGCTGGCTAATTTATGAAACGACGCAAGGCCAAAGAAAGGTGAAACTCACAGGTGGGGTGGCACAAGAGTCGGTACTCGGTCCTGACCTTTGGAATGCTACTTATGACAGTCTTCTTCGAATGCAGATGCCAGAAAGCACTTTTTAGTTGCTTTTGCTGACAACGTGGCTGCTGCAATAACAGCACGAAGCTGCGACACAGCACAGCTTAACTGAACCAAGTGATGCGTAATGTAGACAAGTGGATGGATGATCACGGCCTCCACCTGGCTACAGCCAAGACAGAGATTGTGATCCTAACGAAAAGAAGGATTCCCACACTCATTAACATGACTCTTGGGTATCAACAGATAGAAACGCGTTGCTCCACCAAATATCTAGGGGTGAAATTGGACAACAAGCTGACCTTCTCGGAGCATTTAAGAAGCTCCTGCGATAAGGCTGTGAAAACCATCGCAAGTCTGAGTCGGCTAATGGCAAACACAGGTGGAACAAAGCCATGAATAAGAAAGTTGCTGGCGTCCGCCTCAGATTCTATACTGTTGTACGGTGCAGAAGTCTGGATGGATGTAATGAAATTTCGGAAGTACCAGGCCGCTATTACCACGGTTTAACGCAGGGGAGCTCTGAGAATCACCTAAGCGTACCGCACGGTCTCCGCAGATGCTGTTCTGGTCATTGCGGGGACCATACCGATATTTCTCCTACCGAGGAAAGAAAAATTATGTACGACACTCGTGCAGAGGTACGTAGAGACGTTGCTGCAACACAGGCGCGAGGTGAATCGATCCGGCGGTGGCAACTACAATGGAGCAGCAGTGCTGCTGGAAGGTGGACCAGGGTATTAACCCCCGAACTCGAACCATGGCTGAATTGGCCGCATGTAGAAATCGACTTTTACCTGACCCAATTCTTAACGGGACACGGTTATTTCCGTGAGTACCTGCACATAATGGGCAAGGTTCAAACCCCGAACTGCACCTACTGTGGAGCCATAGACGACGTACGCCACAGCTTTTTCGAATGCGAGCAATTCGCTCAAGAAGGAAGGCGGGTGGAAGAGACAATTGGCGAGCTTTCCCCAGTGTCCAGCAGTGTCATTCGAAAAATTACCTCCGAAAAAGCCAGATGGGATATAGTCAGGAGATACGCGAGGAACGTCCTCCTTGCGAAACGGGAAGACGGTTGTCTAGCCAGTTCGCGTGAAGTAACCACAGGGCTCACGTAACGCGCTTCCTTACCTGAAGTAATGCTAAGCGCGGTCCCAGGTAAGGAAGAATGTGCGGGCCGTGGGAGGTTAGGTTTTAGTGCGGTTGAGAAGGGAGTCCCACACTCGGAGAGTCCCGCTGCTAGAGCATCTAGTCACGAGGGCTTAAACCCGTTTAGTGCATGAAGCATTTCCTCCTCCCGCGAATACAAAAAAAATTTTTTTTTTCAAAAATTGATAAATTTTCCCAAAATATTGTAAATGAAGTGAAATTGCATAGACTCAAAAAATTAAAGCACCCCTACGGGTTAGGGGTTTTGGAAAATGCCCAAGGTAGGCATACCGGTCGAAAGAGGCGACTAATATGAACATAGGTAATGAGGTGCTAACTCGATGGTTGATCTATAAGATACCGAATATGATGCCTCTCACCTTTCATTACCCATCTTCTCCTTCCTTAGGGATGACATGATCTAGAAGGCCTAGGACTAGCAATTTCGACATCACTCCCCAAAACCTACGGGGAGTGTTTTTGTAGTTAAAAACCAAAACAACAACAACCAAATTAAAGGAAAATTTTGTATT